>APFE030168584.1:48682-72006 GCA_000404065.3 Pinus taeda
AAAACCTACAAAAATCTCCAGGTATGAATGACACATAATCTATCAATTCAGTGTGAACTCTCATCACCTAGCAATGGAAACAAGGAAATAGAAAAATATAAATCAAGAAAGTCTATGCTTCATTTTCAAGCAAGGAGAAGTTGATGATGAAGTGCATGTGATGCTATGATGTATTGTATAATAGGGAGGATGAAAAATTAATAAAGGATGAATATTTGAATAGTTTATATAACACTTTGAGTTTTGCCTCTAAACAAGTAGCTATATGAAAGATGTTTTGCAACTTTAAAATATGAAGATTGGCAATAAACAAGGAAAAGAACAATAGAAAGTGAAGATCTAAGTGGTTTAAATTTTACATAGCTTGTTCAGTTTTTCCCCTAAGTAAGTGAGCAACTATATGAAAAATGTTTTAGAAGTGAGTATTTGCAGCACACACATAGTAAGTTGTGACAACCCTCATGAGTTTTATGTTCAAATTTTATTATAACCTTTCCCTCCATCCAATGGATACTGCATAGCTTTCTTAAGAGAGAGTATAAAATGTTAGGGATGTCACAAGCTAGAATAAATGGTGTTTGTCATTGGCTCGGTGATGTATTGACATTCTAATTTGAAATGGATCCTATTAGCTAAACTAGGGCGAGAGACACTAAACAATTAAAAATATATATTTGTCATGGCATTTAGATTTCCTACAAACCATCCAATTTTCCCATCTTATACAACAATTTCTAACAATAACCACTCAAGTTTCTCTCCAATTTTTGAAACCCCCACCCATGGTGGGGAGATCACATTGTAAAATCAAATGTTCCTATGGTTTTCTAAAGGGTTCATATAAGAGAAAGATAGTGATAAAGTCAATATTGATATATAATAACTGAGTTTTGAATCATTATGACAAACCAAACATCACATTAGCTCACAAAATATATCCAATGCTGCAATGATATGAGATGATGACTGAGTTTTGAATCGTGATAATTAGGTGACAACCAAAACTAAGTTGTAGCCACAAGCAAAACAATACAACAACTCAAAGAATATATCCAAGGCTACAATGAACCCTATACATAGTGCTCAACCTCATAGGTATTTTAGTGCACATAGAACACCACACTAAAAATTTTATACTCTTGATCAATTAAAAATAATCTAGGATGTCTAGAATGGATGCCGAGGTGGGTGGTACAATAATTGATGATGCTTTTTAAAGGGTAAGGTCATTTAGATACTTTGTCCTTCAAAGAAGTATTAATTAGTGCTATATGTTATTGCCTTAGGGCGTTTCCTTTGAAACATCTGGTGCAATTGCTAGTTATTTTTATTTTGGATGGGTTCATGTCATAGAAGCTTATTAGCCATTATCTAATAAAAATATATGATACAAGATTTTCTTATATGATGGTATTGTTTTAAATCATGGATGTTTGTCACTATAATTTTCCAAATAATAACTATAAATTAGTTAAACTTTAGTTGGAATTTGTGATAAAAATGACGAGTTCATTTCATTGAGAAAACACTTATTTCTAGGTTGAGTGTCATGATGAGGCTACCATTTGATTTTTTATGCTAAGATTCCTCAACATGTTTTTGAATCACAGTGTCATATAACACCTACCATTTGATTTTTTACCCTGAGATTCCTCAACATCTTTTGGCATCACATTGTCATATAACACTCTTTCACTTTAATATGTTTGTGTGTGTTTTCTCTGCACTGCCTAAATATATTGGTAGGTATAGAGAAGAACCAGAGAGCTTCACTTAATGAACCTCTGACATATCAAGTGAGTTCCTATACTAAACAATACCCATAATTTAACTATATATTGAAATATACTTTTAGAAATCACATTATTTATTCTAGGTATCATTTTTTCAATGACATTTTTTATAATCCTTTATATTTTCATTAACTTCAAATTTACTTGCAAAAAAATTTACTCCTATTTTATGTTTATGTCATTTTTCATTACCATTGAGCTTTTGTTAAATTTTCTGCTGATCTTGTCAACGTTTTTCTGAGTGCTAGATGGTGGTTGTAAAAAAATAATTTTTTTAGATTTTATAAAATATTTTCTTGATCTGTCATGACTGTGTTCACACAATAAAATAACTCTAGGCTGGAATATTTAACAAAATATATATTCGGTAACGCATGGATAATTATTTAGGAATTTAAACTCAAATTGATATTTTTGTGCATGTTTATTGAGCGGCAACTTACACGTACACATCTCACAAATGTTGACGTATGGGATTGTTCTGATCCCCATTTGAGTATTTAAAAAAAGTTGATGGTGAAATCGTTTGCATCTAAAAAGAAAAAGTAGTTGAACTTTTGTATATAATGCAATGACAGAGAGGTTATTATTATTATATATTATTATTATTATTATTATTTATAGCAATATTTAGCGTTCACTTTCATGCATGATAGGAGGAGGACGCTGGTCTCATGAGTGGTTAGATGGTTATAGATTTTCATCTTCTCGTCTAGACTTATAGCCGTATAAATTTGGGATTCAAATATTAATTTTGTTTTGCATTCCTGTAGATGGAAGAGTGGAATGGAGTTGAGTCGAGTCATGAATCCATTGAATATGACCATTGAGAACAACATCATGAGCTTAATGAAAATTGTGGCAACACATTCACTGCGTCATTACATTGTGATTGATTAGTAGAGGCATTGACACACACATATCACCTTGTATCACTTCCACCTGCCTCAAAGTTTTAGAGGCGTTGACACACATATCACATTATATCACTTCAACCTACCTCAAAGTTTGGAAGATGGCTTAACCCCAAATATTTTAATGCTTTATTATTTTTATATATTTTTTATAATGATTGCAAATAATTAGGCCTATAGGCCTTTCTATGCATCAACAATCGTCAACACTTTTACCTTGCTCTGTTGGATTAGGTGAGACACTTTCAACCATTGATTTGAAGTGTGATTTCTTTTTCCAAATATTGGTTGAGTTGCCTCACTGCTTTTTCCCATTGACTCTTGAAGATATTTTTACTACTTTTTCCCTGCCAGTTGTTGTTGCTGTTCTTTTGGCAAGCACTGTTCTTCTTCCCTAACTTTTGGCAACCATTGATTAGTATTAAGCATCTCACAGAGGGCATTCTCACTTTCATCTCATCATTTTCTTCACTACTTTGCATTGCATTGGCTTTCCTTATTTCTTTTTCAAGTTTATTTTCTTTGTTGCATGGGAATGCATTTTGGATTTCACAGTGTTTTATTTTTGTTGTGTTTTTCTCTGTTTTGAATTTAATTTATGCTTTTTTTAAAAGAGTATTTGAATGGTTTATCCTGGCGATTCTATTTTGTTGTTGTTATGTTGAGCAGAAGAATAGATAGAGATGAAATTCTTGATCCATTGGAATGAAATTCTCGAAATTTTTTATGGATAGAAGCAAGTATGCTTTTGGTTTTCAATATCTATGGGTTTAGCAAACCGTCAGTGCATGGGTGCGTTTGGTTCGAGTCATGCTCTGGCCTCTCTCATCAATTCTTATTGTTGTGAAGAGAATGAGAATGAAAATTTCAGGGCTTCTGAAGAAGCATTGGGTATATTGCATCTGATTCCTATAACCCACGAAACTACAAAATCACTGTCAGAGACAACGTTCGTTAGGTCAATGGCCTTGATCTTGCAGAAGGGAACCACTGAAGCTCGTCTTCACGAGACAGTTTTAATGTAGAAGGTTTCTATTTGGATATCTGATTGGGAATTTTTTGCCAAGGAAAGGGTTGATATTTTCCAAGGGCTCTTAGAACTCATAACGGGTGAATTTTTCCATCGGGAAACCATGGTTGCCTTGGTTTTCCTCATAGAAATATGTAAGAAATCCCGAAAGAACAGATTGCTGGCAATCAAGGCAGGCATTGTATTTTCATCGATTGAATTACTTCCAAATGCTGAGAAGCCCAAGTGTGAAAGGATTTTAGATCTGTTTGACATGCTAATGGACTACGCAGAAGGAAGGGCTACCATGGCTGATCACGCTATGGGTATTGTTGTATTCTTGAAGAAGATTATTAGGGTTTCCGAAACTGCCAGTAAGAAAGCACTGTGAATCCTTTGGTCACTTTGCACATATTCTTCAAATTCATTCATTCTTCGGGATATGCTTCAGTGCAGGGCTCTATCTAAGCTGTGTATGCTTCAACAACTCGATTGCATAAAGAAAATAAAGCAGAAAGCGAAGGAGGTATTGAAATTGCATGCAAATACTTTCAGAGCTTCCGCTTGTCTTCCCCACTTGATGAAAAGTGATTATCCAAATTACATTTAAAATTATACATAGAGAAAACTTGAAAATTATCAGATTTTCTTAATTTTTAGTGATAATGGAAGAATTGTATAAATGCTTAGTAGATCTAGACATATTTGAGATATATGTTTATCTTTATTGTGCTGATCGTAATTTTCGCTAAATATTCTAGCAGTTTGTCTTAGCATTTGCATAACAGATATGGGGAAGGAAGTTAAGATGTCCAAGTTTTGTTTTTTGTGTATTATCACATTTACAAGTTTCTCTATTTCTCCCATAAATCTTACGCACAAATCTCCAATCCTTTCTAATCCAAAACCAATTTACTTTATGTTCTATCATAACAATCGCTGCATTCATATAGGCTATAGTTTTGAGTAGATTTCATGAGAGTTTTCCAAATGATTTCATTTTGCACAGAATGGACTATCCGTGCACATGCACAGTGATCCCCTTTGTTGATCAAATATCATAAACTTGAGGAAAAACCTATATGTAGAGTCTTAATTATTTGAGTTAAAAAACTAGGAAACTGGAATACATTAAGTTGCTATAGGGATTTCACATGCAACATCTATCCATTGTTGATGTTCTTTCGCTTGAAGACTTTGGAAAAGAAAAGGCAAGGGACCAATTAGAAGTAATATGATTCGTTTCAAAATAAAACATGGGTCGAAATCTTCTCAGTTGTTTCAAGGGGTTTAGATTCTAAAAATAACCCATAACAATTTTTTTTGGGATGCGTATTATAAAATGTTAAAAGAAAGGTTAGATTTTTCATAACTAGATTTTTCATAACTATTAATGTTCTTACTTACTTCAATGTTTGAATGTTTAGTTTCTTGGTTAATTATTTATCACATAATAGTTTCTCTTAGTATCTAGTTAAAATCATTTTTATTTCATTTTGGCTTTGTTTATTCCATGATAAAATAAGGTGTAATTTTTTAGAATAGAAAAATCATTACCTATCTCACACATATATAAATATCCTAATACTAAAATAGAAAAATCATCACCTAGCTCATACATATATAAATATCCTATTACTCGAATACAAAAATCATCACCGAGCTCATACATATTACTAATTACTTATATAGACGATTTTTTGTGTCACTTAATGAAAGCTTTTCAAAGGAAATTTCACACATTATCTTTTTGAATCCCAAATGGAATTTGTGTTATGAATATTGTTCAAGTTTAGACATATTATTTCTATGGATGGCCACTTGAATTTATTCACGTGTTATGAACATTGTTGATTCTTGTTAGTTTAAGAAAGGGCATTTCCTTTAGTTTAAATAATGTTTTTGAATCCTACCACCACCATAATGCATTTTAGTTTGCCTCCACTCTTAGGCTCCTTTATAGATGAAAATTATTATTCATATTTTCTATTATATATGTAAATTATAATAACATTGGGAATTTATTAGTAAGATTAATCACAATTTAATTGTTCAATGTTAATGTCAATTTGAAAAGAATATACTAAATATTTAATGAACCTAAGGTAATCAAGTCATGTAAGAATCATATAATCCATCATTCTCACAGTAGTGCTAGCATATTGACTCAAAAAAACATTATTGAATTCATATTGGTAAGACTAATGCATTAATGGGTCATGGGATGCTCCTCATCTCCTTCGGAGACATGGAGGATCTGTAGACAGTGCTGTCCTTTCGTCTTACCTCTCTCTGAGTAGATAATGTATTAACAGGTCAAGGGGTTTTGTTTTTTGTGGTTCTGTTAGGGCTCATGAATGGATGTGTTTATGGATTGAAATTTAAGGAAAATATGGGTCTACTATAGCATATGAATGGGATGCATCCAAGCATTGAAATTTAGAAGTTGGGTTTATTGTGCATATGAAAGGGCATGTGTTCATGCTTTTGAAATTTTACTCAGAGAAAAGAAAAGATGGATTTGGTATTGCATATGAATGAGATGTATTATTTGTATATGCTTGGCCATCTATAGAGGTTTCTTGATTTTGGGTAATTAACTTAACCTCTTGATTTTGGGTAATTAACTTACTCTAAAATGAAATAAGACATTCAATGTGTTCCTTGTAATATAGATATAAACAAAACATCTAAATAAAAGTAATTGCACAATGATCCAATCCAAGAAAACAAGGTTTTCCACAAACCAATTAACTCTTCTAGAAAAATTCAACAATTCCAATTTAATAATCCTATCGGCCTCTCTTTGTACCTTTTGGGACAATTGCTAGTTATTATTTGATATATAGTGAATTACGTAGGTTTTAACAAAAATATTTGAAATAGAGACTTGTTATATTTTTCAAAAATTTTGATGCCTTATTTTACTATTTGCTTACTCTAATTTTTTTGAAGCTAAAAACTTTGATGTGTCTTTCACCCTTTAAGGCTATATGTCATAGTCTCAATAAACTTGCAAGGGAAACAACAAAACTAATAAATTCTAATATTCTTACCCATTCTAGTTATTGAAGATAAAAATTTTGATGTGTTTCACTATTAAGGCTATATGTCTGAGTCTCAATAAACTTGCAAGGGAAACAATGCAACTAATAAATTTTAATATATCTACCCATTTGATAACTAGAAGTACTTGTTATATCTTTGTGTAGAATATAAAAAAAGTGCTCAAGCATTTTGAAAGTAACATTATTTTTTCTAATGATTTGTGATATCTTAAATCTTTATAATAATAGAATAAGAACTTTTAGTATTATTTTCCAGCATAATTAATATTTTATTTAATTACATGTATGATAGAGGTGAAAATGTAGAATTGTGGAGAATATATCAAATCACATTGTCATTATTACTCTTATTTGTGATGCATAATATTATATCTTTGTTTTGGATGGAATTGTAATGGTATGGAGAATATATCACATAACATTGTGGTTATTACTACTAAATAAGGTATTGAGTTTATATTATTATTTCTAATAAATTTAAATAAAAAGCATAATAAATGATACCAATTTGATGATGTGCATTATGAAAATATTGTAGAAAAAACTGTAGATTCACAAGCTCATGCAATTTAGTAAAGCATAGTACAAGAATTTACTTCTAATTTCAACTAGCAGAAGAATAGATGGATGAAAACAAGAAGAAGATAAATCAACGGCACATAACACAAGATGTATATGGCGAAAGCCAATGCTCAAAACCTAGCGTATTGCATATATCAGGAATATGAGTGAAGATACAAAGCTTGTTCTCACTAGAAAAATTATGCACAAGTATGCTCAACTCTCTCAGCTCACAAGCTAGCTCTTGACCAGCACTTAGCCAATTTTGTAGCTCTCCAAGCTTCTAATCTCTTGCATAATTCCTAGGATGAATAACTCGTATTTAAACGGAATTCATGCTTCCAAAACTGTGCAATCCAAACATAGGATCAATCTCTCATGCATGCATGATATTTACACTCCAGTAAATAATACCACTCATAGTACATGTTCGTGCACTCTAGTCTCAACTTTCTCACAATCGACATGCTTGAGTTTCTCATGAGGAAATCTTCAGTTAAATGGAGTAGCCATGGAAACTTTTAGGGGGGCTAATTTTCCATGATTTTTAAACAAAAAAGATTCACCAATTTCCAATTTTTATAAAAGATGATTTACCCAAATTTTAGAATATAAAATCATTTTACCTTAAAAATTGCCAACAGCATATAAAGACTATATACAAAATCATTATAAATTTGAATAATTTTACAAATATATCAATAAACATTTTGTAGTTTGCATATTAGGAATTAGTGAGATTCCCTAATGTTTTTAAACTTCAAGAAAATTTTCCATCCTTAACATTTTCCTTGGGAGTAGCACTAGTGGGTGCATTAGTGCACCAACTAACTATTAGTTCCAAAAACAATTTAAAATTGATTTATGTGAACTTAACTCAGTAAACTGAGTGATCTAATTTCCAACTCAATTTCAACTCATACTGGACCCCTAAAACTTAGGGAGAACATATACATGAATTCAAAAAGACTTCCAACTTGAAATTCCTAAGCTAATTAAGTTAATTAAACCTAATTAACTATTTACAAGTTGTTATGAGAATATAATTCAATTTTAATTCTCACTTTAATTCAAAGGCAAATTAAACTTGAATTTCTTGTTGTCATTTCTCAACACTCCCTCTCAACAAGAAAGGGATTATGGGCTACCCCAATCTTGTCTCTGTGAAACTTGAATTTACATCTTGACAATGGATTTGTCAAAATGTCATCGTCTTTCTCCTCCGTGGGAATGTACTTTAACAACATAATTCACCTCAATACACAATCTGTGATATGATAATATCGAATATCAATATGCTTGGACCGATCATGAAAATTTGGATTTTCATAGAGCTTGATACAACTCTCATTATCGCAGTAAATCATAGGTGGATCCATTTTCTGACTAAACAAACCAACGAAGATCTTCCTCATCCAGATGGCTTCACATGGTGTGTGAATCACAACCATGTACTCTGCCTCTGCTAAACTGAGTGCAATCGATCTTTGTTTTCTGTTGTAGCAAGAAGCTGCCACTCACCCAATATAGAAGATCCCTCGTGATGTTCTCTTCCTATTAGATGAACTCCCTCCCAATCTACATTGGTGAAGCCTTAAAGCTTCACTCCCTCTGTTTGTCTATACCATAATACATATTGAGAAGTTCCTATGAGGTATCTCAACACATGCTTTATTGCCTCCCAATACAGCTTAGTAGGCCTAACCATCACTTGACTAAGTTGGTTAAATGCATTACAGATATCTCATTGTGTGTGCACCAAGTACATGAGTGAATCCACAAGAAACCTGTTAGCACCTCGATTGAACCTTAGGCCGAATAAGACAATTCCAAGGTAACCACAAACCACGCTTAGCCATGTAGCTAGCCCTACTAGGCTAGCAGAGGGCTCTCTCTGTGGGGATCTCAACCAAAATGATTAGATCAAAAAACTGATATTAGGCTAGGTATAGTAGCACAGGGTTTTGATTTGATATTTTTCGAAGGGTTTTGCTGGATCAGAAAGACCCAAAGAGTTAGGGCAAGGAAATTAGGTCACAACTGCAAGGTGTTCGATGGGGCAAGGTAGGCACAATGGTCAAAACCTTAGGGTTTGATGGATGAGGTGAAAAGACAGGTGAGGAGCTAGAAAGAGCATGTAAACCACATGGATTCTTCCTAAACTAAAGAAAACACGCAGTGTGAAATGTCTACCCAAAACAGAGCATACAAGTTATGGATTCTACCTTTCAGACTAGTATACATTCACATAAAAAGTATGAAATGATGAAATGAAGTCAACAATACATTTTAACACATGAAAACATAAGAAAAACTGAACTCAGCATCACACCACATGGATCCCAAAGAAATAGTTGCAATTTTACATTAATCTCCTCTTATAGCTGGTACAAAATGATGTTTATCAAAGCCTAAGAAATCCCACTGAATCCAACCATTTACAATGAGAAAGAAAAAGAAGATATAGACCTCAATTCAACCTCCTCCCATCCTCAGGGGTTGAATCCCTAAGATGAGGAACTATTCCATTAAAAGCAGAACAAGAAACTGGAATCTAGGCAACCCTAACAACTTTCCTCGAAAAGGAAAGAAACTGATTCATTTGACTTCAAGACAAGTTTTTATCTAATGAATCTACCCTCTAGTAACTAATATTCATCTTATTTACATGCCTAGTCACCATTTACATCAGTAAAAACATCATCCATGAGAGAATACCCAACAGCTACAGTCATGGCATAGTAAAGTGAAAATTTAGCAGAAAATTTTCCTATGCATGATGCGAGAAGGCTATGCGCAACACTTTTTGCGGGCCATTCTAGAGGCCTTTCCAGTGTCCAAATTGAGCTCATGATAGCTCATTGGAAATCCCGTCCTGTCTAATTTCCAAATATGCCTTTATTTTCCCATTTGGAGTTGATTTCACCTCTCAAAAATGGATTCCCACAAGACTGCTTCTATGCACAGTGCCATGGTCAAAACACAGGTAGATCATGATTTTTTAGGTGTTTTTTGACCTTTTGGCTAACACGTTTTGCTCCAAAAGCTTAGAAAATGCACAGGGAGCATGCTTACATCATTAGGAATCCAATGGTGGTCTTATTTTGGCCATTGGATTCTCCTAAGAAAAGCACAACGCGAGTGGCACTTCGCATAGAGCCAAAATTTCTCTGTGAAAATTTGCTAAATTATTCAAAAATGCAAAAATTCTGAAAACTTGCTCAAAATTGCTCAAAATTTGTTGGAGACCACCACCATCAAGTGTCTAGATTAGCCAAGGTAGCTTCAGCAAGAAATCTAAGCCTATCAGCCTCCTTTTTGCCTTTGAGGGTTTGCTTTAGCTTTGTCCTCATTTGCTTGACTCATATGCTACAAATCTCATTCCGGGTCCTGTGATTGTGCGCCATTTGCTTGATGATTTCATTATCCCTGTTGGCCCTTTTAGCAGCTTCTCCAAATGCAAATTGACTCTATCAAGCCAATATTACCAGTCTTGAATATGACCTATGCGCATCTCTAGAAGGCTATGCATAACACTTTTTTTCCTATGTGCAGCGCGAGAAGGCTATGCACAACACGAGTAGGTTATGCACAACAATTTTTGTCCTATGCGCAACGCGAGAAGGCTATGCAGATCACTTTTTGCAGGGTCATTTCGGAGGCGTTCCCGGTGTCCAAATTGAGCCCATGATATCTCGTTGGAGAGGTATCTCTCGTCGCTACACAAAGGACTTATCAAGCACTGAAAGTGATGAATTATAGCCCCTGAAAAGTCAATTCTCCCAAGACTAGTCAAAAAGTGCAGAATGAGGGTGAAAAAATGAAGTGTTCTCTTGCAGGAAATGTTTGGAGATCTTCTGCAACTCCAAATTGAGTGAATGGTATCTCATTGGAAATATATTTTTGTCTAGTTATTATTTGACTCATCAAGCAAGTCATTTGGAGACTCTAGATAGAAGAAACAATGATTTTTCCAAAGTTACTCCTGAAGTGCAACAACTATCTTGTAGCAACTGGATTTTTGAAATTTCTATAAAACCATGACACGTGTAAAATTTGAAGGAGTTTTTTCATCCTTGGCCAATTATGGACAAAAACCTCTCTCACGTTTGCCAAATTCATCCCTGTTTAGTCTGAAACATAATTTGAAGAAAACCCGACCCTTATGTGTGGTCAATGAGTTGTCCCTTGGAATGACTTCTTGACAAATGATGGAGACCTGATGTTGATGATAGGAAATGGCCTCATACCTGATGATATCCATTATGCATCCTCTACTCAGATATCTCTGATTCCATAACAAACCCTAGCTCAGTGGGAGAGGAAATTAGGGTTTAAACAAAGGAAAACATGGGATTTGTAGAAATGAAGGGAAATGAAGGGGATGGGGGAATTCTAAATTCTTAGGAAACTTTTGAGAGCTAGGGAAGGATTTTAGGAAATAGGGAAAAGTGGAATTTCAAATATTAAGTGAGGGTAAGGGGTCCAAAAGGGAAAAACACAGGCCTAGCCTAAAACAAGTGTCAAATTGTAACGATAGGCTAGGGTTTGTAGAAAAATGGTTAATTTGAGGGATGTAAGTGATGGGAAGTGTTTAAGAAGGTAAATGAAGGGTAGGGGAAGGTATATGAGCATTAGGATATAAGATTTGTTGATTTTTTGATCATGGGATTCATGGAACTAAGAAAAATTCCCTCAAAACCCTAGGAGAGGGAAATGAGCCTTAAAAGCACAACTGAGGCAACAAGGTATAAGATGACCCACTCACTTATAAATGATAGTTTGGAACGTGTAATAATGATGAAAACTCTTTTAATGATGGTACACTCAGCTAAGGGGTGACATGGACCAGTACTTCGAAAACTTTGGAAGGAGTGAAAACAGTCCTAGACCTAATACCGAGTGACCAATTTTTTACTTGAAGACTCATTGAAATGAAAAAAAATTACTTTGACACCTAAGAGCACTTTGTAAGATCATGTTTGATCGTTGGTGGAAGGCTGCAAGTACTGACACTAACATTGGCCTTATTGGGGATGGTATCTCCTTGGAGGTGTCAAGAACACCGTAGACCAAGTGCCTAACCATGTGGGCCAATGCGGTAAAAAACTAAAGAAAACTTACTAGTTATTGAAACTCAACATAACAACTTGACTGAATACTTACTAAAATAAAAATCTTACTAAACTTATTGATGGCAAAAAATCATCGAGATGTGAGGGCTTCAAATCCTGATGACAACCACCTGCTTGCTAAATACATATGTACAATCAAGCGATATCAAAATGCCAGTGTAACCAATCAAGCAAATTCATCCTCGATTGATTCTCCCAATCAGATTTTCTTGAAAACAACAAATATTTACAATTTGATAGCCAAAAACAGAGCTGACAATGGATCTCCATCATCACTAAATACTGCAATAATTAACTTCATTGCTGATCGCAATAAACATGCTACTCGATCTTGAAAAACATGAAAAATTACCTCTCGCTGATTTAGAAGAAACAAGGTACCTTTTTCTCTTGAATCTGATCTCTCTTCATAATGTACCTCACCAAGAGTGTGTTCGTAGTCTTCGAAATTTTTTGAACAAATAGGTGAGTAGATGTCTTCTTGAAATAACAATTCAAAACATGAAGTATGAGAAGAAAAATCTGAATGGCAGTCCTCAATTCCCTGGTCTTTTGCAATTTTAATACATCGTTGATCATCTTCATATGACATGGCAACCAGATTGTCCTGTTTCTTATCGCACTCATTAGTCATATGAGGGAAAACTTCAGATAGGTCTTGAAACTCAAAACTAACACTTTTATCATTTACCACTGAGTTATCCAAAGAATATTTTTCACTTGAAGAAAGATCTCATCTTGTTTTTCATAAAAGGATTGGACTACCTCCTCATTAAGGCTTTGTTCTAATGAAATGAGAACACTTGGGTCAATAACTTTGTTTTCTTCATTTCAGATGATCTCAACAACAAAGCTCTCCTTCATGGGATTCAAAACAAGGTACTTTTCATCATCACGATTTGAATCTAGATATGAAATAACCAACTTGACTTTATCACAATCTGAAATTGGAACTTGATTTTCTTGCATATTGTCTTCTACTAAGAGCAGATCTGAAATAAGACCTTGTCTTCCATCATTTTCAATTGTACTTAGATCTTGAACCTACTGCAAATTTTCCTGAGCATCTTGATATGTATTCTCTAAGCTCTCTTTATGCTGTTGAAATGGATTTTCATACAGGGCTTCCATGATCTCATCGTCCATGAAGTCATCATCTTCATAAACTTTCTCAAGATTTTCAATAAAACTATAAACATGTTTACAACAGTTTTGAACTAATATTAAGGACGAACAAGATTTTTTATACCTTTCAAAGAACATGGTATGAAAATCCTTTAAACAGTAAATATAAGCAGGGGGAAAACTTTCATACCAAGATCGGGCTTCACCTTCGAGAGTGGCCATGAATATCTTCATCAAGCAATCTTCAAGAAATTCAACCTTCAACTTGCGAGTATGCATGTGAAATCTAACCAGATGTAAAGCAACATCTTTCCTATCATCATCTTTAAACATAGGCAAATTCCTTTACAAATCTACTTTACGAATTTTATTTGGGAAACCTGGAATGTGATCTCGGCTCATGGGAGCATATATTCGAGAAAATGAATCCATTTTGATAACAATGAATTCACCAGGAAATTCTTCAGGCTACAGGTTCTTGAAGAGTGGATTTGCCATAAAAATTCTGAATTTTGGGATTTTTCGACACTGGAGTCGCCAGGTGAATGATTTCAGCCTTCACATGCATCTGACCATTTTTCACCATCAGCAATCAAATTTGAACTTTGATGATATTTCCCAGAGAAGATCTGTCACCTCTTTACCCAGTATGGTCGCCACTATGTTAGCACCTGGATTGAACCTCACGTTGAATAAGGCAATTCCAGGGTAACCACAAACCACACTTAGTCAAGTAGCTAGCCCTACTAGGCCAAAAGAGGGCTCTCTCCATAGGGATCTTAGCCAAAATGACTGGATCAAGAAACATATATTAGGCTAGATATAGTAGCATAGGGTTTTGATTTGATATTTTTTGAAGGGTTTTGCTGGATCAGAAAGAGGCAAACAGTTAGGGCAAGGAAATTAGGTCAAAACTACAGGGTGTTCGATGGGGCAAGGTAGGCACCATGATCAGAACCTTAAGGTTTGATGGATGAGGTGAAAAGACAGGTGAGGTGCTAAAAATAGCATGTAAACCACATGGATTCTCCCTAAATTGAAGAAAACACACACTGTGAAATGTCTACCCAAAACAGAGCATAAAAGTTAGGATTTTGCCTTTTAGACTTGTATACATTCACATGAAGAGTATGGAATGATGAAATGGAGTCAACAATACATTTTAACACATGAAAACATAAGAAAAACTGAATTGAGCATCATAACACATGGATCCCAAAGAAATAGCTGTAATTTTTCATTAATCTCTTGTTGTAACTGGTACAAAATGATGTCTATCAAAGCCTAAGCAATCCCACTTAATCCAACCTTTTACAATGAGAAAGAAAAAGAAGATATAGACCTCAATTCAATCTCCTCCCATCCTCAGGGGTCAAATCCATAAGATGAGGAACTAATCCATCAAAATCTGAACAAGAAACTGGAATCTAGGCAACCCTAACAACTTGCCTCTAAAATGGAGGAAATTGATTCATTTGACTTCAAGAGAACTTTTGATCCAATGAATCTACCCTCCAGTAACTAATATTCATATTATTTACATGCCTAGTCACTAATTACATCAGTAAAAATATCTTCCATGAGAGAAAACCCAAAAGTCACAGTCATGGCACAATAAAGTGAAAATTTAGTAGAAAAATGTCCTATGCGTAGCACAAGAAGGCTATGCGCAACACTTTTTGCAGGGCCATTTTGGAGGCCTTCCCAGTGTCCAAATGGAGCTCATGATAGCTCATTGGAAATCCTATCTTGTATACTTTCCAAATCTACCTTTAGTTTCCCATTTGGAGTTGATTTGACCCATCAAAAACTAGTTCTCCCAAGGTTGCTTCTAAGCATAGCGCCATGGTCAAAACAAGGGCATAAACATGATTTTTAGATGTTTTTTGACCTTTTGGTTGACTAGTTTTGCTCCAAAAGCTTAGAAAATGCACAGGGAGAATGCTTAAATCATTAGGAATCCAATGGTGGTATTATTTTGGTCATTGGATTCTCCTAGAAAAGCAAAAATTTCTATGTCAAAAATTGCTAAATTCTTCAAAAATGCAATAATTCTCAAAACTTGCTCAAAATTGCTAAAAATTTGTGGGAGACCACCACCATAGATCAACCAAGGAACCTTCAACAAGCAACATAATCCTATCACTCTCCTTTTTTCCTTTGAGGGTTTGTTTTAGCCTTATCTTCATTTTCTTGAATCTTATGTTACAAATCTTGTTTCGGGTCCTGTAATGGTGAGCCATGTGCCTAATGATTTGATTGTCCCTGTTGGCCCTTTTAGCAAATTCTCCAAATGAAAATTGACTCTATCAAGCCAATATTATCAGTCTTGAATATGTCCTATGTGCAGTTCCAGAAGGATATGCACAACACTTTTTGTCCTATGCGCAATGCGAGAAGGCTATGCACAACACTAGAAGGCTATGCAAATTGTCCTATGTGCGTGCGAGAAGGCTATGCATGTCACGTTGTTCAGGGTCCGTTTGGAGGCCTTCCCCGTGTCCAAATTGAGCCCATGAGAGCTCGTTTGAAAGGTCTCTCTCTTGGCTACATAGCGGACCTATGAAGCATTGAAAAGAATCAATTATGGCCCCTAAAAAGTCAATTCTGCCAAGACTGGTCAAAAATTGTAGAATGAGGGTGAAAAAATGAAGTCTTCTCTTGCAGGAAAATTTTGAGGTCTTCCTCAACTCAAAATTGAGTGCATGATAGCTCATTGGAAATATAATTTTTTCTAGTTATCATTTGGCTCATCCAGAAGGTCATTTGGATACTCTAGATAGAAGAAAAAGTGATTTTTCCAAAGTTGCTCCTCAAGTGCAGCAACTCTCTTGTAGCAACTGTATTTTTAAAATTTCTCTAAAACCATGAAACTTGTGTAAAAAGTGATGGAGGATTTTGATCCTTGTCCTATGATGGATAGAAAAATATCTCACATTTTCCAAATTCACCGATGTTTAGTCTAAAACATAGTTTGAAGAAAAATCGACCCTTATGTGTGGTGAATGACTTGTTCCTTGGAATAACTTCTTGAAAAATGATGGAGACCTGATGTTGATGATATGAAATGGCCTCATACCTTTGGATATCCCTTATTCCTCCTCTACTTAGATATCTCTGACTCCATAGCAAATCCTATCTCAGTGGGAGAGGAAATTAGGGTTTAGTGAAGGGAAAATAGGGGATTTGTAGAAGTGAAGGGAAAACGGGGGATGGGGGATTCTAAATTCTTAGGAAATTTTTTGGAGGTACTGAGGGATGTTAGGAAATAGGGGTGTTACACATCAATTTGTCACCATCCCTGTTACCCCTCTCTTGCACCTTGGAGGACTCATTCCGGGACTTGTGAGAAGTGACAAGACTTGAAACCACTTGCATCATTCACCTCTGAACATGAGCTTCATATGCCCTGAAGACATCTCCTACAGCTTGCCCTTAAAAATGGCCCTTTTTACATTAGCGCTGGGCCACTGTGTTCTGCCCGCGCCAATGGGGAAAATCCTATTAAAGGGGCGCGCTATTAGCGCTCTGTCCCAGAGTCACAATCGCGCCAACCTTTTTGGGCAAAGTTTTTAACTAATCAACCTCCGAAAGTTCTCTCCAACTCATTCACCAACTGAATCTATGTTAAGTGAAGATGGTTTGGCTTCGAATCTCCTTGAATGGGAGGTAGTTTTCCACCATTCCATAGAAGTTTCCAAGTGATGAAGCAAAATCCATTATTGTTGTGATTGATCTTATCCCTTCCTTTTCATCTATAAAAGCTTGTCTCCATGACTTGAGCAAGCTAGTTCTAGTTCTAGTGCTATTAGTAATTATACTTGTGCTGAAAGGAAGATATCAAGAGATTAGAGTTGCAAGAGCCTTCTTTGTGTCCATAAGGCTTAACCTAAGTAAGGAGATCTTGTCACCAAAGAGAGAGAGGCTTGTCCCTCATCCCTTCAAGCTTTGCAAGACTTGTGTAGCTGAGCACCCAGCCAAAGGAGGACTTGGCATCAAGACGCTGGTTGTATTCTCCTTTGTTGATCATTAATAATAGATGACTATCATTATGGTTCCATTATCATTGTTGTAATGATTAATGTTGAATTATGTCCTTCCTGACTGATGTATAATTACATTTATTAGATTTCACACTTGTGTTTGTGTTGTTCCCTTTGTGTGCAGGTGTCCATTCACGAGGATAGTGGAGGATTGTGGCCGGCCAAGGCAAAGGAGATTGGGCGACGTCTCTTCTATGAATAAAAGCGTTGGAATCCAAGTAGGTCTTCATCACCTACCTTTTATTTGCAATTAGGAACTTGCGTGATAGCATTGTTTGATTGTTGCTAGACCCGTTCTGGGCTATAGGGGTTCGCCTCTATCCGTAGAGGGGATTACCTCTCCAACAATTTGGCGACTCCGCTGGGGATGTTTAGCTTGTTGTTTAATTTGTAAACTTAGACGGAGTCTGAAGCACGGCCAGATAGCCTTCGAAACACTATTACTTTGCATTAGTGAAGTAGATCAAAGCTGCTTCAGTCAATCTCCGGTTTGGTTTACGGACTGAACAATTTGGAGTTTGTCTTGCCTCTTTGGTTTTCTCTTATCTACTTGCTTGGATAGCTTTTTGGATTGAATTTCTTGCTGCCTCTTGCTTCCTGACTTGCCTAGATACTGTAAACCGAGCTTTAGACTGCTTGTTTTTCTTTTTGACTTGGCGAACTTTATTAGCGCGGTTTTCCCTTTGACAGTCGCACTAGTGGCCCTTGTTGCTAACTGACAACCCGCGCCAATCCCTGTTTAGCACGAGTTACAGCCTGACAGTCGTGCCAGGCCTCTTAGCTTTTTGAGTTCACCTGTTTGCCTGCCTTCTGAGCTTGGATTTGTATCTTGCCACATCTTTTTCAATTACTGGAGTGTGTTTGATCCTTGTCTGACTGGTTCTTAACCTCCGTCCTTCGGGTGTTTGCCTCTTTCTATCGATTTCACACCTTAACCCTAGGACATCTAGTGGTTGTGTGTGTCGAGCCTTCCGTAGGAGTTTTGGGTTGCTTGATTGTCCAGTCGACTTTGCGATTGCTTTTTGCACTTGTTCAGTGATTGGTGAAGTGTTTTTGGTTGATTTCCGAGTGACTTGCTTCTTTCTTGCTTGGATTTCATTTTAGCCTTGTTTGAGCTTAGATCACATAGCTCGCAGAAGCCTTTGTTTTTCCTTTGGTTTGAAGAACTGTTTTGGTGTCTTGGGATTTCATTGTGTTCTCATTGAGTGAATTTGTCTCTTTACTCAGTGTTATTGTCTTTCAAAATTCATTCTAGTGCATTGTGCCTTTGAAAAAGAAATCAAACAATCTCTTTTGCGTTCAATAGTTAATGGAATAGAAATTTTCGTTGATTTGTATTATTGAAAGGAAAAGTCTTTTATTTATTCACCATTAGCTGCATTAGGGTGTTTGATTGATTGTGCTCATTTTGTTTGATTGAAAATTCTTAACCCTCTCGTAGTTAGTATTCATCGAACGAAATGGTATTCTTTGGCATATAGCGTGGATCTAGGCAATTGTGAAAGATCACATACAATAGGACCTAAAATCGAAACTTAACTAAAGATCAACCATAAAATAAACCGAATGAACTTAAAAACGCATTGGATCATAACGCACACATTCTAGAGGTCTAGGCTAGAGATGCGCTCATGCGTCGTTAAACCTAGTCACTTTTGTTCTCGCATTAAGGTTGGGTGATTCCTCCTTGTGTGATTCGATTGTGGTCTAGTACGGACTTGGGCTCCCACGTACCGTCGCGTATATATGGGGAGAATCCACTAGGTTTTCATCCTTGATCCATAGGAAGCCGTGTTTGCCGCCTTACAAGCCGTAACGCACCGAACACAGCATTCGGGAAGATTGACTGCAGTACGGAAAGTCCTTGGTTTTTATACCTTTGCCAAGGTGTATAAGAAGTTTTACGGATTGTCTGGTAAACCCCTTGGCTAGTTTCTCCAGAGCAGTCAATTTTTGATCCTTTTCTGACTCTGTAAAAGAAAAGGCTCTATTGAGCATTTGTCACTTCGGTCTCTTTAAACATTCGAAGGCGACTAGAGTCATCTTTTGTCCTTTTCTCGACTCTTAAAACATGAAAAGGTCAAGTTGTGTCCTAATGTCTTAAAAATTTATTCGGCCACGATAACATTCACCTTGTTAGATCTTGTTTGTGTTTAGTTTTGAGTAGGGTCTCTTATCGTTAGCTTGTCAAGGGTCTTTGTTTGATCATCCTGGCGGATCCATCGATCCCGTCTCCTGTCCCAAGTGACCAAGGGTCTCCATCTTTTGCTGCCCCTGAGACACCGGTTTGTGGCGACACTTTTCCTATTGTTCCAAGTGTCCAACCGTTGAACTCTCGTGCTCCAGAGGATGAGCTTTACGACTTGTTTTGGAACCCTGTTTGGGAGCCCTCTGAAGAGGATTTTCCCACCACTCTTGTTGGTGTTGCATCTCCGATGGCTTCTTCCGACATGGAGGATACATCTCCTGTGTCAAGTGGAACGCCCGTTATGTTGAGTATTGATACTCCCATTCCGGCTACATCCCCAGTTATCTCTACGCCCTACACTGTTACACCTCTCGGTATCACAGTATCGACGTGCTATAGATCTCTAAGGGATGCTATGAGCTCTGCGACTTCCTCTTCTATGTGGGATCGCAACATTGTCCCTACTACGGGACCATTTGTTTCCCAAGTTCACCATACTGCTGTTACATCAGTTCCAACCAATCCGACCGTCTGTGTCGCGTCATCAACTCCAGTTGCTAGTGCCATTACAACATCTTCTGTTGTGACTTCTGTTGCCGGCCCATCTCGAGGCCCGATACAAAGTGGTCCATCGGCACATACTGCTAGAGTTTTCCATCCTGCAAGTGGTGCCCCGCCTCTTTCTAATGCTCTTTCGGAAGGGGGGGCATATTCCCAATACTTGCATGCTGTCCAGAACCCGAGCGGGCGAGGCCCCTATTATGATCCTGTCAATCATTATTTGTATACCTCCTTGCCAACTGAGCCCTATGTTGAGGCTTCAGTTCCATTGAATGTGGCTTGGGGTACCCCCGGATATGGTGGTGGCCAGTTCTGTCCAGGTCAAGAGCAGCCATCCCAAGGACCACCCTATTAGGGTCAACCATCCTACTCGCAGCCTAATCATGGGCAGCAATATTATGGCCAGACCTATCCAGGTCAACTTGGAGGCTCACAAGGACAACCCTATCAGGGACAACCTTTAGCCTCTAGTGGTCCGTCTTATACATATCTTGGGCAACCTTCTGGAAACCCAGGACAACCCTACGCTCATCAAGGACAACCTGGGCCCCAACAGGGCTACCCTTCGGGGCAACCCTATGGGAACCTGGGGCAACCTTACGGTGAGCAAGGTCAACCCGGAAACCAACAAGGCTACCCTTCTGGGCAAGGTGGCCAGCCTTACGCACAGCAAGGCCAACCCACTGCTCAGCCTAATCAACCATCTGGTCTACAAGGACAACCTTCGGTTGTGCAAGGATAGCCCATAGCTCAGCAAGCTCAACCTTATGGGAAAATGGGTCCATCTCAGATCCAACCAGGACAACCTTCCGGCCAGATGGCCCAACCTTCGCAAGGATATCTTTCTGGGGTGGCTCAACCGGGCATGCAAATGGTTCCTGCTTCACAGCCTCAACCCAGTTACCAACCCCAGAATCAAGCTGGTCTCTAGTCACAAGGTGGGTACCAATCCCAACCTTCTTATTCAGGTGGGTACCAATCCCAACCTTCTCAAGAAATGCCGCCTGGTTCCCAGGCTCAATATGGAGCACAACAACCGTATGGATAAAAGCAACCCTAGGGGCAAAATCAAATTGCCCCATATCAAAATTACCAACAGCCGAAGGCCAACCCTTATCAAAATTATCAACAACCTGCAGGGCAGTATGGTAACCAATGGGGCGCTGGGGGGCAGAACCAGTATCAACCATCCAGTTCCGGATATAACCCTTATGGACAAAATTCTTATGGACAGGGTCTGTTTGGACTTGGTCCATCTGGACAAGGTCAGTGGGGGCAACCAGCAACTAGATGGAACTCTGGCCCTAACTCGTATCCACAGATGTCCTTCAACCCGCAGCTACCATTTCTAGCGACGTTGGAACTGCCCGATGTGTCGAAATTAACAAATGATCCCATTTTGCATAATCCACAATGGCCACCAGTTCCAACTAAGATACCCGACGACTGTCCCAAATTTGACGGCAAAGCCGGAGAGGACCCTCAAGCCCATGTAATGACATATCAATTATGGTGTTCGTCTAATTCATGGCTTGATGATTCGATTTGACTTCGCCTCTTCCAAAGGGATCTCACTGGTTCTGCTGCTAAATGGTATATTGAATTGACCCGCATGTCATTTCAGGATTTTAATTCATTAGCTATGGCATTCCTTACTCACTTTCAGTTACCCATTCGGTACGAGACAGGGACCCACCTCCTTACGTCTGTTAAGCAGGATATAGCTACGCACATCTCTGATAATATACATGAATGGAGAAGGCGTCGCCGGTTGATCAAGTTTTGGATTCCTGATCAAATCCTCACCGATTGGTTCACAACTTCCTTTGTCCCTAAGATTGCACGGGACATTGCTATGGGAGCCTGTGTAACTGAAGAGCAAGCAATCGTACGTGCTCAGTACCTGGACTTAGTTTACTCTTAGTCAGGTACCTTGTATGAGTATTTGCCAGACGCCCCGAGACCCGGTACATCCAAGGCTCCGCCGAAGCCATCTGTCGATGGAGTTATTGGCTCTGTGAACCCGGCCTCTAAAAAATCATCTTCAAACCCTGGGAAGCAAAAGTCAGGTGCTTCTAACGAAAACGCTTCTCAGGGTGGTTCAAATTCTGGTACTATTTCCGAGGTCAACGCCGTCCAGTCCACCACGGCGGGTAAGGCCTCGAAAGGAAAGAAAAAGGGGAAAGGAAAAAATAAATCTGAACAACCTAAACAAGAATCCTCCAAACCTCCAGCCGAGGAAGGAGCTAAGCGCAAACCCAAATATCCTTGCCTCATTTGTGAGGAGGATCATTATACTAAGGACTGCCCAAGGCGATCTGAAGTTAGTCGTTTGTTCAAAGACGCTCCTGGGCCTTTTCCCTCTCAACAAACTCAAATGGTGGCTGATCCGTCTTCTTCTCCCTTTGGTTCCCAAGTCTTCATGGTTGGATCTATTCCCGTTCATGTAACGACTCGAGGAAAGGAGTATCTGTCGTCTGCCGGGAAGGAGCCCGAGATCCCCTCAAGTGCTCCTTCGTCCAGCTCTGTTCCACTCCATATTGAGAGACCAAGTACTGAGACGACCATCCGACCCCCTCCTAAAGGAGTACTCAGGAGATCATCCTACAACCCAAATGCTCGTGCTGCCTAGCCATATAGCATCGTTGAGGACTTAGCACAGGCTCCGTCGGCTATGTCCACCTTAGAAGTTCTCCAGAGCTGCCCCCCTCAGAGGAAGTCCCTGCTATTGGGCATCGGGGGCATCGACCCGACAAATTTGGATCTGATTACCTTCGATCTCGAGAGCCATGTCCCTAGGCTGCCTCATCAGATCGCTTTTCTCATCCAAGTCATCATCAACTCAAAAACGATTCATCGTACAGTTATTGATGAGGGCACATCGACTTGCATTATGTCTATTGCTTGTTGGAAAGTGATCGGGTCTC
>APFE030168592.1:0-13567 GCA_000404065.3 Pinus taeda
TTAATGTTGTTTTTAATACATTGTCAGGTAAGGGTAATGATGCATAAGGAGATCTTTGAAGATTATACTAAAAACGTTCAACATATTCTTCTAATGTTTCATCAGGTCTAGCTATTATATGAAATATTTCATCTTTTAATTCTCTAGATCTACAATAATCCTGATATTTCTTCAGGAAAGCACCTTTCATCTGTTCCCAGTCATTTATAACACCTCCACCCAACCCCATAAACCATCATAAAGCAGCTCCTTTTAATGTAGAGGGAAATAGTTTCAGTTTTTGGGGATTAGTGGTATAGTCATTTCCTCTGCACATCACATCGAATTAAAAAAAAATTGCATCTGGGTCTTCCGATGTTAGGCCATGAAATGTAGGGATATGTTGGAGAGGAATGGCCTTCATAGGTGCATTTACTGCAATATCTACAATGGGATATTGCAGTGTGGAGGTTTGAGTGTTTGGATGGTTCTGGGCCATTTGGTCAAATATGTGCCAATAACCTTCCGGAATTTCTAGGAGGGTATTCTTAGGTTGGTTAGACGGAGCAGGGATGGCCTTAACAGGAATGGCCTTAACAACACTTCCTTTGTCTAGGATGATGAGAGTTCCTAATGTCTAGGGGGATTTTAGCTCTTGAGGTTCTTCAACTTTGTTATGAATGATTTTTGCAGCATTTTCCCTTATCTGGGCTGTTTAATGGATGAATTACTCCAAGAGGAGATCTTGGTTCTTCAGTTGCCCTTATTTCTCCTCCCCCTTCGTGTTGATTAATAAGGTTCCCTTCTTGCAATGATTTTGGGCTAGAATTCTCAATTTCTTGAAAATCTTGCTCCTCAATTTGGCTGTGCACCTTAGCAAAGGCTACAGATGGTGATCCTGTGGCCTGAAGGGAACTAGTAGGTTGTCTAGAAGAAACTTTTCTAGGTCCTACTAAAGGATGACATTTTGCTTTTTTGAGGATTTCATCTATAAAGGTCGATCTTCCAAGGGTCACCGGTCCCTTAGCTTTATCAAGCTTGGGTAGTGGTTTAGGATTCTTTTCAGGCTTTTTCTGCTTAGTCATGCACAAAAATAAAATGCCGATTTCTACCCAAAGAAACAACAAATCTGCAGGAAAGCGAGCAGGGGAGCAGGGCTATTACATTCTCCGTATGTAGGTTCTTACCTTCCATTTCTAAAACCAAATTCACTCCTAGCAGGTACTTACACTACTCTGAAAAGAAACAAATGGCTACACTCTCCCTGGCAACGATGCCAAAATGTCGAGCAGTAAAAATGGTCTTTTTCACCTCTATTTACCCTACATTAATTATCAATCTAGGTACAATTTTTTATCTCAAAGAGTGTACTCAGTTTGAGGCGGTCATTTGTTAAAGTAATGCTAGTAGTATAGTGCTTCTGCAAAAGTAACTAAATGCTAAAAACAAACTTCTAAATGTAATGGCAAGAACTGGAAATGCTTGTAACTAAATCATTCAATGAAGAAACTACAGTACTTCAGCAGTCAAGGGTGCAGTAACAATAACTCCTCCCTTTGTAAACTGATGTAATTGAGAAGCAATAAAGTAAAAGATCATCAATCTGGGAACTGGACAATGATAATCAGTGTTCTCTACAGTTTCAGATCGTTCTGTTCACACCAAAGCAATGATGATTCAAATAACAAGAAAAGGAATAGCGACTAATCTATTTAACAAGATTGAACAACAAATCTTTAATCTACAGAAATGAATGAAGTAGTAATCGCAATCTACCAGAATTAAGCAACAATATTTATCTCAGAAATGAATTGAATAGTAAATAGAAATGGGACAACAAACTAAAGGAAGCTATGAAATATTGAACAACAACCTGAATCAAATGTAAGTGCACAACAACTAAACTGATTATAGCACACAACACATCTATATTAAAAGAAACAGTAATCCGAGTCTCGACATGACAATGATTAATCACGGTTATGAAGAAACAACAATTGCGGTCACGGTGGAACAACAATCCCAAATGAACAACAATCACGTTTGGAAGTAAACCGTAGATAAATGCATAATAATACCGTTTTATAAATACACAACACTGTTACTCTGTTATCGAACAGTAAGGGCAATCTGGAAGGAACAACAATGTTATACAATAGTATCAATCTGTAAAGGAACGACAATGCGATATAAATTTATAATGAACAACATAACATTCCAGTTGCTGAAGACAACCTTACTATTCAAATATGAATGAAATATAATAGAGCCAATGCATGAAATAATAAGGAACAAAAAATTACTAAACAAAGCGAATAAGAGAGATCAAACGACATATGACTTAGAATCAGAAAATAATGGTAAAGGAAGCAAGTGATCCACCAGGGCTGGGCCCTTAGCCTCTAGGGATGCACTTCTTATGATTACTCCAGAATCAAAGATGGAACAACAATGGAATTTATATATTAAACATCAAAACATAGTTACAATAACTGCTCTTTTAAGGAGAGTCTATGATCAAAATTTCAGTTACAATAGTGAATTTCATAAAAACAACAATAGTCCGTCCCTTGGGCTAGCAACGTTGTCCCTTCTTATAGCAACCAAGTGGAAATATGAATGATACAGATAACCTTTGAGGTAGTGATCCCTCAGAATCGAAGGATTCAGAGGGATTTTCCATATTGTTATCTCTCAGTTATCTTCTCATTCTCTTGCGTTGATTTGGTATCTCCTCTTCCTTTTCCTGGCTTATACGCTCCAATCTGGATTGCCTCGTTTGGATGTGGTTCCTTGTTAAAGGGACAATAGTTAATTTTGTCTTGTCTTTTCCTTTGGAATGGCGATCTTCTGTTTTCTTCTTTTTCTACATAGGAAAAGGTAATTATTAATCATTTTATGTTGCTCATAAATCTTCTAAACTTTATCATGATCTTTCACCACATGCTCATTTCATAATGCAAGGAAGTTATGAATTTAAAGAAAAGATGACAAAATAAGTGGTAATTACATACCTTCTCTAGTGCTCAATAGGCACGATCCCATGGTTATGTCACATTGATTGGAGGTTGTTTGGGTGGTATATTTAGGGTTGTTTCAAAGTGCAAGCGCCCTAACCAAGGACAACAGAAATATATCAGAACTGAAGCTGATTTTTCGTTGTGTTGGGTCAAAGTTTTGACTAGTATTTGCATCAATCTAAGTTACAGTTTATTGGGAGCCATTTGTTGGAGTTTCAATGGGCATGAAGGAACTCCAACTAGGAGCAGATCCCGCTATGGAGTGATGTAAGTGTCCTAGTGTGCACAAATTGTTGTAGCTTGTGGAAGCCAATGAGGTAGGGATGACATGGCATGTTAGAAGCCCTAACCAATGGGTAGTTTCACAGTGAAGTTTGGATCCTAGATTTGTGCAATAGCTCCTCTATTGCAAAGCAAAGGGCAGATGTGGAGAAGTCCATGGGAAACCATGTGTAAGGGTCTCCTAGGTGTGGGGATGCCCTAACTAGGTGCAAATTCTATATTGTGGACTTGGTCACTCGTGGACTGTTGGAGGGTAGCGTGAGAGTGGAACAAGTGTGGATGTGGATTGGGCACTTATGATC
This sequence comes from Pinus taeda, assembly GCA_000404065.3. NCBI lineage: Eukaryota > Viridiplantae > Streptophyta > Pinopsida > Pinales > Pinaceae > Pinus > Pinus taeda. The sequence continues at coordinate 3,584 of APFE030168592.1, forward strand.
TGTTGGATGATAGCGTGATAGTGTCCAAGTTGGAGCCCGATGTGTAACACCTTGATGGACAAAGGTAGTTACAAGAGAGGCAGTTGTTGAGCTCAAGGGTATGATCAACCAGGAGCAATTGTGGAGCCTGAGACTTGTGTGTGAAGAAGGACTTCTACAATAGATGATGGGCAATCCTCCTAGCCTGTGTTTATTGTGGGAGATATACATCTTGCAGTGATAGGTGGTAGCCCTCCATGCCCTATGTTGTTCTTCATCAATGCAGCGCAGGAAGACCATAGTGGGATGAAGTCCCTGAGTGGCTGAGGAGCAAAAATAGGAAGTTGAGTGTTGTTCACAAGCAAAGTTGTGAACAACTCAACAAGAGTCTTAATGTGTTGTGGCCTTTATGGAATATGGAAAAACTAGAGAGAAGATTGAGAACCAAGGATCAGTGGCTAGATGGAATTGGATCATTGATAGAGGTAGGAGCTGCAGATCAGGAGATGAAGGACTAGAAAAGTACATGGTACAACTGAGGGGAGTGAGAGAGTTGACTACATCAACCAGATGGTCAGAGTATGTTGTTTAGGGTATATTGGTTGTTGATGGATTGACACCAAGCCCTAGCTTTTATCTTGTACTAGTGGATGTATGAGGGCCATTATCCCTGGTACGTGAGCCCTAGATTGTTGTATTATATTTTATTTAATATAATGAAGTTGGGTTAAAAATTGTAAAAAGTTGTCTATATTCTATGCATGTGTGATTTACTGTTTTTTATATTATGTTGTGCAAAGTAGTATCATTGAGATTCTTGGTTTGGTAGCATCATAGATTTTAAATTCTATCCTAGACCCAAGATCATGGAAATTCAACATCCATAACCTAACTGCTAAAGGAAAGAAGGGTTTTGAGATGCAAGGAGAAGGGAAAAAGGAGAATGGGTTACGCAACAAACCCAAGAAAGTGAAGGATCAAGGGAAATCCCCATCAAATACTGAAGTGAACTTGGAAGACAAATCTAATTGGAATAAAAATAAATGTAAAGAAATAAAGTCACAAAAAAAGAGAAAAGAAATGATCATCAACTGTGAGTTTAAGAAGGAAAAAATTCAACGAAGGAACTGCAAGGTAAGAGGTACAACAGAATAAAGTTTTAGTTAGGAAAAAGAGGCAGGAAAAGGAAAAGAATGTTGAGAAGAGATGTTAGGTCCCTATACTACTAGTGTAACCCTTATTGTTATTAGTGCAACCCCCTTATTATATTTTTGTACCCATGTAGTACCCATATTATTATTATTGTGCCCCATAGAAGCCCACTATTATTATTTTTGTGCCCTTACATTATTATTGTTATGTCGGCTCTGATTATATTATGACCCCTTAGACTCCTATATATAGAAAGGAGGTCTTCGCAATAAAAACTTCTAATGGGTACAAGTTTCTTCTTTTCAATATACGTTTTTCCTTGGTTTATACCTATTTCAATCTCACATTTCTCTGGAAGGAGGAGCTTTCCCATGTTTTGGTTCTTATAGTTACAAAACTTGGCTTCGTGAAAATTTGGGTGAGACTGGAGAGTAAGTGATCGGCTCAAACATGGGAAAAACTCAGGCAAACTAGGCTAATTTTTTCTTACAAGAATGGCAATTTTTTACTGGCCAAGAAGCGAGTTTGACTTGCCAGCAAGTTAGTTTGGCTTGTTTTATCTATTGACCTGAGTTGGAATAGGAAACTATAACAAATTTTGTAACAATTATCTTGATAATGTTATCAAGTTATAAAACATATTTTTAATGTAGTGGAATACTAAAAGAGGAAAATGGAGATGAAAGTAAATATGATAGTAGGGATAGTAGTTATACCATGCTAGAGAGTTTTGGCATGTCCCTAAGAATGGATGACAATGAAGATGACTTCTCGGATCCAACTGTGCCAAAAATGTCCACCAAAGATCCACTTCAAACCTCAAGGTTGATATTTTGAAGAGTGGATTTGGATTACTCTTCATCTCAAAAGAAAGTACTATTTTCAACTATACCAATAATCTCTTTGCCTAGCGACAACCTTTTGACTGCCTCAGGATCAAGATCCTTGCTGGTCATATACCTGTCAAGTCTATCCAAGGACACCATTGCTTGTGAGATAGATATTAAAGCTTGAGGAAAGTTCCTAATGGGTTCTTGAAGAATTTTGAAAATTGATTTTGTAGTGAACACCTTCCCTGCTATAAGATTTTCTCCTACAAAAATTCATGTAGTGAATGTCACTACTGAAACAAGTGAAGGGATGCTCCATGTAGTGAATGTCACTACTGAAACAAGTGAAGGCATGCTCCATGTAGTGAATGTCACTACTAAAATAAGTGAAGGCATGGTCCATAGAGTAATTATATTCACTGAAACAGAATACATAGTTTTGCAGATCCATTCATATTTGGAATTCCTAAAAGACTCTACATGTGTTTGGAAATGGTATTCCCATGCTTTAAGTTTGATAACCCTCATATAATTCAAAAACTCATTAGTTGTATGAAGATCACACATTTTCACTGATTGGAACTCATATCTCCTATTTCTCTTGGATCCCCAAGCTACAATGCCCATTATTAGTGCCATGTAAACAAAACCAGGCAACATAGAAATTCCCAAAACCTCAAACAAGATTGATAAAGTAGCCCCAACTTGTAGAGGAATCATCCATGTGTAATGAAGTTGCAACGTCACATCTGAAAGCTATTGAGCATCCACGACCATGTAATTTACAATATGGCCAACACCATGAGCTTGCCTAGTGGAGCTTGACAATCTTAAACCCTTTTTGTATAAAGTTGTGATTAGAGTAGACATTATCAGCATGCCCAATTTCTGACATTGAAAGTTATATTGATGGGAACAAAGAACCTCAATGGATTTTGATGAAATAGTATCAATACAAGGAAAAAGCCTTCATAAGGAAAGCTCTGAGCTGCAGATGTAAATCAACAATTTTTTTGTATCAAAACTAGGCCAATATACGTCACACATAGTTTTGCAATGGCCAGAGATGTAGTAAGTGCAAGATTTGGCCAAAATCATCGAAGAAATGTAAGGTGTACAGGGTGTTGGTGTTCCACTATGTCATTAGATCAGTTTGATTTAAAACGTTCAAACATATTTTTAGCGCTATCACCAGGTGCCAGTGCAGGAACATTTTTTAATTGTAAAGCATTTCTGTAACCTTTGTTCAATATAAGATTCAACCATAACCATGTAGCCCTTGACAAAATACCTGCTGTAGCATAAGGGGTTATTAATTCTTCTTAGTGCCAGAATTCAAAGTGATACCATCGAGAAGAGGTTCATATAATATTATTATATATATATATATATATATATATAATTATATTATTAGTATATATATAATTTTTATTATATTTTTTATTTTAATTTATTTAACTTTTAATTTTTTTTTTTTTTTATTTATTTTTTCTCAAGTGGTTTCTGTAGTCCTTTGGGGCTATGCAAAAAAATCCAGGTAGGAAAAATTATCAATGCAAAAAGGTCTTCAATAAATAATGATTGTAGAGATAAATAATATTGTGGATGTGAACCCGACGATTGTAGAGATAAATAATATTGTATTCAGAATGAAATTCATAAGCCACTAGAGATATAGAGATTTTGGACGTTCTGTAGCTTTGAATTTTCTCTCATGTCCAATTTACTGCCCCAAATACAATCCATGAAAGTGCTTGGATTCCAGATAAAGCAATAAGAAACCAATGTTGACGAGAATGTCAAATCATCCCAACTGTAATGAATTGAAAAAGAGGAGGGTCGTATTGCTACTTATAAGCATAGGATTTTCTACTTATTTTTAGTGCAAGCCTTAACGCAGTACAACACGAGAGGTTTCAAGTTCTAATTGAATCAACAACTTGTCTTTATTTGCAGCAATTTCCTTCCAAAAACTTCCTAACGATGAGGAAAACTTCAATTTTTTCTTGAAGGTAGATAACTATTGATTCGAGGAAACCTCCACTCGGAATCTCATAACCCATCTGAATCTCTCTTTCATTAAAATCCATAAGTGGCAATAATTTTTCTACAGAATGGTATGGATCCACTTCATTATAATACATGTACTACATCCAACATAAATGAAATAGACACAAAGAGAAACTTACAGTGTGGCCTAAGGCCCCAAACAAATTCATCGTGAAACTTTTTCCTTAATGGATGACTGAAACAATTCTTCACGATGACAATGAATGCAATTTTTTTGGAAATATCTAAAATCTCTATATCCTGGAAAGACTAGTGAAAGGATTGTAGAATCACCAAGCTGAGGGCTGAACAAATCCTCATGTCCATGTTGAAAGGCATCACCTTCATCTGCTTAAAATTCCCCTTTTGATTCTTTTGACTCAAAGTCATCTTCGTCCTCATCAACTGAGTGATTTAGAGAGTAATTTAGAGATCAAACTTATCAACATCCTCCACATCTTCATACTCTGAATCCACTTCCTTAAGATAGTTTGTCATGGATCATCAGGGTTTCATTTGCTAAACTCTCACTCCTATGATCACATTTTTGCTTCAACTTTGAAGGATCATTTCAATATTCAGCTATCTCAGTCTTGGCCTTATCAATCCTCTATTTCTTTTCAACAATTCTAGCACACTTCATTTGCAGAGTAAACGGTGTTACAAGCCATAAAACAATGCATAATAAGGCTGCCAATCCTTTCCACTCCCAGTATATGTTCCCCCCATACAGACTGAACACTGTGCCTTTGGTCTATATGTATCACTTAGCATAAGAAATAACCATTCTTGCCAGTTTCTCATCCCTGCACTCTCTGAAGGCTCTAGGTGTCCATTAATATCATCATAACCATGTAATAGCCGAGCCTTCGTCAAATCGTCCCAGCTACAATAAATTGAAAAAGAGGAGGGTCATATTTCTATTTACAGGCAGAGGATCTGGTTGGGAGGTTATATCTTGTTTTCTCATTATACACTCTTGACCTGGATAACATTCTACATCTCCAGAATTGTATAACTATTGTAGAGGACACAACTGACACATCCTCAATCACCAGGAGAGGACCTTCTGAGATGCTTCAGCTGAACACTAGTCTCTTGAATGTACATAATGGATGACCGATGTTTTTGAATCAGCCTATCGTTGTTGGGAGGCCATCCTTATGCCCTTCATATTATGGGATAACACAATCGTCTTTTCACCCCTAAGGGGGATGCTTTACTAAGGGCCCCAAGTATCATTTGCTACCTATCTTCCAATATTTCTCTTTCCATAGCATTTGGCACTATAAACCAGGAAGGGACTACAATGCTAAGTCTACCCTGAAGCCTGGTATGAAATAAAATTTATTTACAGTAAAATCCCTAGCTACTCAGTGTTATTGGCTTTGAACCCTCTCCCAACCTTCTCTCCCAATCTGCTAAGGAAGAAAAGTAGCGGGGAAGGGGAAGGAGGGAAATTAAATGATTAGAATTTAGCAATTTGTAAATATGTTGATTACAGTGGGGTATTAAATTTTAATGGGTCAATTTTATATTTTAGAGTGGCCCAAAACTAGATTTTAATAATTTTCCCATTGTTTATGTTTCTATTATTTAGTAGGAGGTTTCTTCGCATAGAAGGGTCTACAAATTGATAATTTTGAATTGAGGTATCAATAAAAATTATAAAAAAAAATATTTTGAAAAATTCTTTTAGGATCCATTACATGAAAGTATAAAAGATTTCTTTAGTATGTTTATATAAAGAGGGAAAGAGAATATGGGATTTACACATAAAGGGAATGTTAACTTTGTACTCTAATGACTATGTTTTTTTGCTCTAAAAGTTATGGAAATTCCGGTCATATTTTGAAAAATTCCAGCACAGATTTTTGTAAATCCAAGTAAAGGTTGCCAAACTTCATAATTTTAGGTGCCTTAGAGGTTTTTGATGATGTTGAATCTATTTCCACCATCAAAAACATGATTCAAACACTACATCTACAAGATTTTTTTAATTTTTATTTTTGCCCGAATTACAACCACTTTTGGTCATCCGGGCAATTCCTCTGCCTCTGTAGATGACTCCAATATTAACTAACCCTTAAGGAGGTGGAAAATATATCTAATTCTATGAATAAGGTTATTAATAAATTCAAATAGTCTTAGGTAGCCCATTATTTTATGTGGTTTAGATTTCTTGGAGAATGGTAACCATTACATCTAAGTAATATTTGTACCATGTAGATCTGCCCAAAGGATTCACTTCTTGTTGGATTAACCATGAAGCTTGACCCTGATAGTGTTGAGTGAATTGAAATTGCGAATTCTCAATAGAAGAGGTATTTTAACGACCGAGATTCGAGCAACTGAGCTAACCCTGGGGACTAAGTTTAGGGTATGTTTATTTTCTATATTTTGTCTTTTTATTTTGGTTTTTACTTGGGGTGGGCTTGGGTGGTGTGGTCAAAATGAGTTGATAGAATCATAAACGACCATTGAACAAGGGCTAACCAAATTCAAGTCCATTTGTTGGGTCCCTATAATACTAGTGATTACCCCATTACTATTGTAGTTATACCCCTTATTAATATTGTTGTGCCCCTATTGTCCCCATATTTGTATTACTGTGCCCCATAGAATCCCTCTATTGTTATTTTTGTGGCTTTATATTATTATTGTTAGGTCGGCTGGGTTATATTGTGACTCCTTAGACTCCTATATATAGAAAGGAGGTTTTGTCATTTGTATCATCCAAGAATTGTTCATTTATGTAATGTAAAGGAGGTTGCCCCCTCGAAGAGGCTGAATTCTAAGGCATTGATCTATCTTTTCTATCTTTTCTTGAGCTGGTTTCATAACATTTGGTATTAGAGCTTTGGATTCTAGGGTTTCACTGCTCCAAACAAGTCATCGTGGCATTCTCACTATAACTTTCTTTCTGCAATGTTTCAGAAGTCGAAAACAAAACCCATTTGAGAAGACATCGCGCTAAATACCGGGTCCGGATTTCAGAGCTTTTTGCGCTATATTTGCGGAGATATGATCTGAGGAATTTGGTATTTTTATAGACTCCTGAATTACATTCCAAACAGGTGACCTGGGGAAAATCGTCATAGCTTTTTCTCTGAGTATTGGATTGAAATGTCGTAAAAAGGAATAGAAAGAGGAAAGACTGTAGTTTCTTCTATGTATTGTTCAGAGCTAAAGGTCAAAACAATGACTCATAGCACATTGTACAAGTTTTCTCTACTGAACTAGTCTATAATCAGGTCACTGTGGGAGATTTCGCATAACTCTTCCTTCGAGAATCCAATTTGTATCAGACTGGTGGTATTGGAAAGAGGACACAGAGGGCTACCATAGGTCGCAATTTTAGAATTGGATGTTCTGAAAGTACAGAGATACATCAGAGGAAATATCGAGCTCCTACAAAGTAAAAAAAAGGTGTGTAGATTCTTTTAACTTTTTGCTTAAGATTGGTTTGAAAATTTATTTTGAAGGAATTCAAAGGGCTAGTAGAGCATTATTATCGGTAACTGATGCCTCGAGGGAGGAAAATGAAAACACCTAGTAAGGAACCTGAAAGCTCTAGCATGACTCATGAAGAAGAGGAAGAAATGCTACATGATATATCAAAATTACAAGAACAAGTGCAACAAATGTCACGCTCACAAAAGTTAACAAAAGCTAAGATAAATGGCGTGGAAGCTAAGATGAATGGCTTGGAAGCTAAGATGTATGGCATGGAAGCTAAGATGGACAATTTGAAGATAGATTTGTGTTGGAAATAATACTGAGAGGGGGGGTGAATCAGTATTATCAAATCAGTAAAACTTTTTCTATTCCATACTTAGATACATATACACTACTTCAGTTAAGTGAACCCGAGTGTATACGCAACTGTGTCTAAAGCAACGAGCGTATATCCAGATTATTTATGATTCAGATAATCCATTACATGTTGATCTTTAGTTAATGCATCAGAACTTCATTGACCATATGAACAGTAAACAGAAGTAGTAAAACAGAACAGATCATCACACACAAGAAGCACACATGAACACCATGATATAAGGTGGAAACCCAATGTGGGTGAAAACCACCTGCTGCAATTTGTTTCTATCTTCCTTTAATAAGAAACTTCTTTTACAATGTACTGGTGCAGGCCTTTACTAGTACGCAGGCTGCAACCTGCAGAGAGCTACAACCCTCTCTCGTTCTCCAGCTTCTTCTGGAAGGGAGCTACAACCCCCATAGTTATTGTACTAGCTAAGATACTAGTACGTAGGCGCCAACCTACAATCTTCTCTCCTCCAGGTACCACATTTCATAAATTTTCAGATTGGATACACTGAAGCACAACTCTATAATCTGAAGGCTACGTTTCATCCAATTTTCATACTGGACCCATCAATATCATTGAAGCACACAATCAATCAACACTAGCATTATCAATCTCTGAATCACCCAATATTGAATCACTGAACCCTATCAACAAAAAGAAGTCACCAGAACACAAAGCAGAACCCTAAACTTTGCAACACTTATTCAGAACCAAATGTATCATCAAAATCATGCATTAAAGTGCATACGCTACTTGGACAAACCAAACCCGCGTACATACGCGCTTTTACCAAAGCCAACCCGCGTACATATCTATAAATATTTAATCATGACTTGTACTGATTCCAGACTTAAGTTATGCCCAGTTCATAACATTACATGCGTCAGTATACAGATCTATAATAAGCATAATCAACTATAAAGAGATAGTTCATTTCAAACCATTTGATCCCGATTTATCCTTAGATCTTGTTCTCCATCAACTTGTGAGATCCCTCCTTAGCTTAGATCAAGCAACCCATAACCTGCATATAGGATCTCATCCTTCATAAGATATTCAAGACTTTCTCCATACATTTACCTAATGATCTTCTTCTCCTTTTATAGTCTTAGGCCTTTTACAATACCACGGTCCAAAACCATAACAAACTAATACCATGAACCCAATACTAGGGATCAACACATCTGACGAGATACTATGGTCCAAAATCATAGGCTCAAATACCAAGGACTAACTACCATGGACCAAAAGTAAGTTCTCCAACATATACGCACTTTTCCTTGCATGAAAGTGCGTGTATACGCATACGCACCTTTTGATCAGCAATCCCGCATGTATACACATTTTTGTATATAGAGAACTTGCGAGTATAACCTGCGTGTATACCCTACTTGGTATATAGCGAACCTGCTTATATACTCAGCTTTCTTCATTCTTTGTAGTCTGATCATCAATTCTTTGCTATTGATCTGTTGCACTATAATCTGTCATCTTGCCATCAAGGACAACACTTGTATCATAATGCCAACAATTTGAACACAAATTTGAAGACAAGAATGGCATATTTGAAGACAGGTTTGACACATTTTCTACAAGAAATACTTAATAATGGTGAAAAGGTAGTAAAGGAAACTCATGATGTGAACAAAGGAAATGTTAGTCATGATATCATAGACTCTAATGTGGGATTGAAGACCCACCATATTCCAAAAATCAATATGAGGAAGTTCAATGGCAAGGATCCCGCAACATGGATATTACAGATGGAGCAATGTTTCGATCTCAATAATGTGCAAAACACACAAAAGGTACGTATTGCAACTTTATATTTGGAACCAAATCAGTTTGTATGGTATCAATGGCTTTGCTCTCGTAAACAATTTATCACTTGGGCAATTTTTACGAAGAATTGATAGCACATTATGAGGATACAAAAAGCAACACTTTTTTTAGCCAATTGATAAGTCTCAAACAAAAGGGTTCAATAATGGAGCACATTGAGGAGTTCCAAAAATTGAACATAAGGGTAAAATATATTCCAGAGGAGCATAGGATTGATGTGTTCATAGGGTCTTTAAAGGATAATATGCAACATGATGTTCGCCTTTGGGAACCTGATTCATTAGGGAAGGCATTCAGGTTAGC
>APFE030168593.1:0-20388 GCA_000404065.3 Pinus taeda
GAATAGGCCTTGTTGTTCTTATTTTCTCAAATGATAAGCTTCTTGTCTAAAGTGGGTTTTTCCGATGCATTGTCTCCTTCTCCTTCATAAACTCCTTTCCACAACTCATTGAAAATCAATTTGTGTTTTATCTTCACGGACCACTCATGGTAGTTCTGGTTTCCAGTGAGAACTACTTCCACTATCGATATAAGGGAATGCATCATATGATTTGATTTTGGCTCAAAATAATTATAATACTTGTAGTACTTTGTAATAATAATAATTTATTGTCTTAAAAAATATTTAACTAAAATATAGGCTCTTAATAGACCTTGATGCCATATGACATAATTCTCACATGCCCTACTACATACCACATATACTCTTTATAAAGTACAGGGTAACATGAATATGATGCATGGTTAATATATTACATGTATACCATAGTCTTCAATAAAGTACCATTTTTTTTAACTTTTATATACCATGTCACTTCATATGATCACTTTAAATATCATTAACATTGTCACTTTATACCATGTAAAAAATGACCTTCATGAAAAAAAGTCCATCATATCATTCCACACCATATGGTCTTTTTAAATACTTCAACGTTTAAAAAACATAATTTGATCTTCATAAAATATCAACACATCATTCAATTTTCCTAGTCAAATGCAACCCTTCAAAAAATTGCAACGTAACGTACCAGTCAAATCAGAACATGTTCGAACAAACCATAGACATCACACACGGTTTCATGGTTTAATACACTATAAGGTTTTTATCATGACAGATGATCAAGCCACCCTCCACTAAGTAGGGATATGCAAACAACGTCTAGTCCTCGGACGCAAAGTCCTCCAGTGTTCCACCATTCACAACAATCATGGCCCTTCAAATGCACAACAGACCACGGTAATTCAACGCATAGTTATATTTGACCAACATACCATAATTTTCAGAGTGGCTTGGATCAATGCACCTCAATCCCCCATAAAACAATGTTCAATGTAGAAGTATATCGGCCTCAACGTTAGGTAGACAAAATTCATTGTGATAGGAGTCTTGAACTCAATTAATTAAACACAGTGTTCAATGAATTAGGATAGAGAATAATGAGAGAGATTTGACAGAGAATAATCGTAGTAGAGAGGAGTTACAAAGCAGAAAATGCCAAAAATGGGAGTTGTCTCTCATACTGTGACAAATGAGAAGTAACTCTGAGGTATGACATTTGTATTAATATAGACTAGCATTACACCAGATGTTGCAAAGGAAACGCCGTAAGTTGGTAGCATATCAAAGAAGAGCATAGATGAAATAAAATGTGATACGTTATGTGATATAACTATAGCCAAATTTGAATGAAAAATAAATCTTAGTGTTAAATGCAGTACAACCAAACAATCTACTCAAACAATAGCACATATCAAAGAAGAGCATAGATGAAATAAAATGTGATATGTTATGTGATCTAACTATATCCAAATTTGAATGAAAAATAAATATTAATGTTAAATGTATTACAACCAAACAATATACTCAAAATAGAGGCATACGCAACCTCCTTCCCAGGTGCTTAATATAAGAGCATTCATTAAAAATTGCATCCCAGACCAGACCTTTATGATTCATTGCCTCGGGCAGACTAAACCCTTCACCCTCATATGGTAATGGTTCTAGATCAATTTTTTGTGCTAGTATTATTCGTTTCAATTTATACACATATCGATTAGCATAATCAAAGGGCTCGTTCTTTAGATAAGGATTTGTGGCAGCCCAAATTTCCTCTTCTGCAATCAATTTTGCATCATATGCATCAATAAATTATTCCCATGGAATATTGTTCCCTAGGTACTTGAAATACAACCCCTCATGTTTGTAAATGGCAGTGTAAACACACATTATGCCTAAAACATTCATCAAGTTGAAAGGAGAGAAGCCAAATATGTGTGCTGGATGGTGAATGGACCAACTTAATCTTCCTTTATTCTTTGCAACCTCAAATACAATATCTTTGAGAGTGCAGTAAAAATTGGACATGGGTAGCATAGGAAGCTCTTCATGAAAGGGTGCCTCATGGGGCTGATATTTATGATTCTTTGCCACTGCATCAATGGACCAATGTAATGTTTCCCCCTAATTTTAATATAGATATGCTATAAATTCTTTGTATTAGGCATGAGGGCATTTAACACAATTATCTTTGGAGCATTGATTTCCCTTGACAGAGAACATGCCAAGGCAGATAACCTAGGCATAATTCAGGTATAAGAAACACGAGATGATGCCATTTTTAGTTTAGCTTTTTATTTTTGTTAGTGCATTAAGATTCAATCCCCACTAGGTTACATTATACAACAAATTTCATTTGGCTTAGGTGCCACGTGAGAGGGGTAGCATAGGAAGCTCTTCATGAAAGGGTGCCTCATGGGGCTGATATTTACGATTCTTTACCACTGCATCAAATGGACCAATGTAATGTTTCCCCCTATTCTGAATACAAATATGCTATAAATTCTCTGTATTAAGCAGGAGGGCATTTAACACAATTATCTTTGGAACATTGATTTCCCTTGGCAAAGAACATGCCAAGGGAGATAACCTAGGCATAATTCAGGAATAAGAAACATGAGATGATGTCATTTTAAGTTTAGCTTTTTATTTTTGTTAGTGCATTAAGATGCAATCCCCACTAGGTTACATCAGACAACAAATTTCATTTGGCTTAGGTGCCACGTGAGAGTGGTAGCTACTCTGTCAAACTTTTGAAAGTCATTCCATTTGGATGCATATTTCACATTTGAGAATGCCAAATCAAATATGAGAATTTAGTTTTGATTATTTCATTTTTATTTAGCACAACCCTTATTTTTATATGTATAGGTTTTAGATTTTAGCAAATATCTAAATTTCATTTTACTTTGACATTTTTACAAGGGTTTGAATGTGATTTGATCCCTTTGAGCTCTTGGCATGATAATTTAGTTTTGGTTGTTTCATTTTATTTTAGCACAAGATATGTGTATAGGTTTTAGATTTTAGCAAATATCTAAATTTCATTTTACTTTGACATTTTTACAAGGGTTTGAATGTGATTTGATCCCTCTAGGTTCTTGGTAGATATAGAGTTAAGATGGATATAGGCTAGTTTAGTAATAGCATAAAAAATCATAACTCATGTTTATGTGACATTTTTTAATTAATCAATTTAATTAAAAGGAAAAAAATGACATATCCATTTAACAATTATTAAAAACTAAATTAATACATTTTTAACATAAATCTTAACTTTTGATATATTATTATTGTTAAAAATATTCTAGAATACCATATAGAGATTAAATCTCTAATCTCCATTTAATAATTAAATTAATATTTTAGAAATATTATTTCAAAATAATTATCAATATCAACACAATACAATATTTTTATTAATCCAACCTATTTAATATCAACACAACAAAACATTTTTATTAATCTAACCTATTAAATATGAAGGAGACTAATAACACTTAAGAAAAACTTTCATTTTCAATTACCCACAAGTCTAAGAGGTTCCAAAAACAACATGTAACTGATTTCATGACTATTTTGTCTTCACTACCTAACTTCAATTTTTTGAAATTAATTTTAATAACTTAAAATCTGCACCCAATTATTAATTAAGATTAGAAACACATTATAAAAACCAAGAAAAATGTGATATGTGATTTTTACTATGTTCACCTATAATTAATTAGTTAATAAAAAACATAATCTACTAAACAAAATATAAATATATCCAAGTCACTATGATCTGAAAGTGAAGATGATGTGAATGTGAATCTGACATATATACTTTAAAACAAATTAATTAGTTAATAAATAAACAACCTCTACTAAATGAAGAATAGATGTTCAATCAGTAGCCATTAACTCCATCAACACTTCTCCAAGCAAAAAATATTTCGCGTATTTCAGTGCACGTGGGGATATATGCAAAAAAAAATATTTCGGCGTATTTTAGTGTGCGTGGGGGAGATATATGGATCAATGGTGTTTTATTTACTATTAAAACAACAAATACTAAATTGATTTTAAAAACCAACATAATTTCTAATATGACATTTTCATTTTTAAAATTCATTTCAAATTTAAGAACTATATAATCTATTTAGTCAAGATCTAATCCATCTAGTCATTTATTATTAAATACATTATTGTAATGTGAAATTCTTTCTCTAAGTGCAAAGAGTCTATCTTTGATTTTGGAAGGATCAATTTATTTACGAGATCCATTAATCTAATTCACAACTATTTCAAAGTGCACAAGGATATTTCCAATTGATCATTCTTGTGAGTGGGGGTATATTTACAAATTTGTGGCCATTTCTTAATCTTTCTTGTGGGTCAGGTATATTTACAAATTTGTTGCCATTTTTTTAATATTGAAAATGACATATATTAAATTGATTTTAGATATTGTTTTCTCTTTACTAAATCAGTTGTTTGATTACTTTAAACACCATAACTATTAGTTTTTACTTAATCTGATCGCTATATAGTGGAGGGAGAATATTTAAATTAAATTCACATTAATTTTTTATTTTATTTTAATAGATGTTTTACATCTATTTAGTCAAGATCTAATCCATCTAGTCATTTATTATTAAATACATTATTGTAATTTGAAATTCTTTCTCTAAGTGCAAAGAGTCTATCTTTGATTTTGGAAGGATCAATTTATTTACGAGATCCATTAATCTAATTCACAACTATTTCAAAGTGCACAAGGATATTTCCAATTGATCTTTCTTATGAGTGGGGGTATATTTACAAATTTGTGGCCATTTCTTAATCTTTCTTGTGGGTCAGGTATATTTACAAATTTGTTGCCATTTTTTTAATATTGAAAATGACATATATTAAATTGATTTTAGATATTGTTTTCTCTTTACTAAATCAGTTTGATTACCTTAAACACCATAACTATTAGTTTTTACTTAATCTGATGGCTATCTAGTGAAGGAGAATATTTAAATTAAATTCACATTAATTTTTTATTTTATTTTTATAGATGTTTTACTAATAATTTAACCCATATTGTAAAACATCTCTTGACTCAAAACTATAACTATTTGTTTTCTCTTAACTAAATTAGTTGTTTATTACTTTAAACACCATAACTATTAGTTTTTTCTTAATCTGATGGCTATCTAGTGGAGGGAGAATATTTAAATTAAATTCACACTAAATTTTTTATCTTATTTTTATAGATTTTTTTGCTAATAAATCTAACCCATATTGTAAAACATCTCTTGATTCAAAACTATTAATAAACATGTTTAAATCACCTCTTGATTCAAAACTATAACTATTTTGTTTATTACTTTAAACACCATAACTATTAATTTTTTCTTATTCTAATGGCCATAGAGTGGAGGGAGAATATTTAAATTAAATTGACAATAAATTTTATATTTTTTTTTTATAGATTCTTTGCGAATAAATCTAACTCATATTGTAAAACATCTCTTGATTCAGAATGATTAATAAACATGTTTAAATCACATGTTGATTCAAAACTATAACTATTTGTTTTCTCTTAACTAAATCCGTTGTTTGATTACTTTAAACACCATAACTATTAGTTTTTTTCTTAATCTGATGGCTATCAAGTGGAGGGAGAATATTTAAATTAAATTCAGATTAAATTTTTTATTTTATTTTTATAGATTTTTTACTAATAAATCTAACCCATATTGTAAACATCTCTTGATTCAAAACTATTAATAAACATCTTTAAATTATTTTCAATATAATCTAATTTAAAGTTAATATAAATTTATTAACTAACAATAAATATAAATGGTATTGATATTCTCATTTTTATCCTCTTTTATTATAGAAATAACACTTCAAAAAATAAAAACTTGTTTTTCTAATAAGTTATTTTCCATACAAAATTAATATCAACAAAATTCTCACCAAAAGAAAGGAGCAAACTACTTTAAAGAAGTCATTAATAAAAATACATCAAGAGGTAAAAGCCATTGGTTTAAAAAATTGGAAGTATTTTACTTATGAATAATTTAGAGAAATATCTACTTTTAAATACATTAAAAAACAAGAACTAATTGGAAATATGTTGAACTTATTCTATGTTTAATATACTATTTATTATATATATTATTTATTAATTCTAAAAAGAATATGTTGAATATTTATATTTTTTTCCAACAAAATATATTTTATATTAATTTAAATATATCTTTTTATATTAAAATATTGTATAATACATTATTATTAAATTTAATAAGATATAATTTTTAAATAAAAAAACATAAAAAAATATTGATAATAATAAATTTATAATAAATAAAGAATAAAAAATCAGGCGCAACATAACAAAATCCCCCCTTATATTAAAAATCATACAGTGTCTCAAAGTTGTTAACGTCATATTGATAACCACAACAATTCAAAACAATATCCAGGATAAATGTTATCAGAACCAAAAATAAATTAAAACCCAACTAAGTGTGGCTGTGGACACATTTAGAAATCTCCAAATTTAGCTGACACTGCTAAACTACAAACTTTGGCAAATATTCAGCTAAAGATTAGATGGTTACATTGGAAGCCCACAAAGCGTTTCAATATCCAGCTAAGAATAGAATTTTTCAGGTTCTAACAGTCCCACCAAAAAACCATCAGTGGTTTCAAAGTCCAATACTAATGCTACCCATAGATTCCAAAAGCGGTATTGTGTGTGAATATCCAATATCTTGGATAGCAATCTCATCTCACTCGGAATTCTCAAGCGACTCTCATACACTGAAGTTTTAGCTATACACCATAGCCTTTTCCCTCCCGCAACCACAACAACAATTCATAGAGTTTTACTCTTCAAAAAACCTTACATAGACAAATAGATCAGACTGCCATGATAAGAAGTTGAACCTATGATTTGAGCATCCTAGCATGCCTTGCTCCTGCAGAAAAAAGTCCATAGTAACACAATTAAGTTAATGGTCAAAAAGCCTTGCAGGAACATACCCACCCTATCTGCTAGGTTCTTACCTAGTGACATAGCCCAGGACTAAACAAACTTTACCATTATGCTTACACCCTAGGGCCAAAGCACCCTGATTCTTGAGCGATACATCAAAAGCAAGCAATTAAGAACAGGAGAATACAAGAACACTTATCTGCAGCAAACAAGGGGAAGGATGTGAAAAGCCATAACAAAAAGAGGGCTTACAGCCTAAGCTTGTAAGAAATGCGTACAGTGAGCCTGAGCTTGTAAGAAATGCATACCATTGTGGAAATACAAGTCACTTTTGACTAGGCTGCTCTCTGCTATTTGATGGCCCTCCTTAAAATATGCTTCAAATGCGTACCATTATAGAAATACAAGCAACTTTTGACTGGGCTACTCTTTGTTATTTGATGGCTCTCCTTACAATATGTGTGAAGCAGAAGGATTTGCGGGATCTAATCAGGAAACAACATTTCTAAAACATTCAGGAACATATGGCAATACCAAAATGAGAAAATATTGTTATTACATTTTGGAATTAACATAATATACGTTCTCAAAGGTTGATTTCGAAACCATAAGAGAAAAAGGGCAGGAATGAAACAAATGATAATTTTTTTCTTCATCAGACTAACATAATACACATTGGGAAGGGCCTTGAATTTTCATCATCTAGAGATTTTCATCTGTTAATATCTTTCAATGTATCAAAAACCAACAAAATGCAGTGACCTTAGAAATAACATCTTCGTTCCAACTCTTTTTCCCAAGTCTCGATGGAGGATGGTATGACAGTTTTTTCAGAAAAATATTATATATATCTTTAACAGATTATTTCTAAGACTTACTTAGATGCCATGAATGTGATTCTAACAAATCATGAGAAATAGGAGCTAACCCTTTCAAAAGATAGAGCAAAGAATCATAATAAGAGATCAAATGTGTTGGAAGTCTTGGGCAAACCCCACTTGACCACACATCTCAGGCTTCCCAAGACATTATATATTTTAGCCTTTCCATGCCTTTGCTCCTCATCCAATATACTAAGGCATTCGATCCATTATGTTTCAAGCTTAATGCATCTAAGAGGATTTTTACCTTATAGATACTAATTCCGTCCCCATTTCCTCGAAGCCATCCTAAGTTTCCTATTATAATTGAAGATATCATTCTACATAGTTTCCATATTTTTGACCCCCTTCCTTCCCACTGAACATTTTTAGCTCTTAACAATCTGGATTTATGGAAATCTTTCTTTAAATAAAATATTTTCCACCACTCTTTTGATAACAATATCATTTTTCATACATTTCTAGCACCTAAACCTAGGTTCATGTACATCCTAAGTTTTATACCTAGACCTCCAAACTGAGTTGGTAGGTAAACAATATTCTAATTTGACAAGTGAAACTTGCGATCACTATTTTTACCACCTTTATAAAGATCATTTCTAGGTGCTAGTACAATTTTTGAGAGAGTAATTTTTGGATAGAAAATGCTTAAGAAATCATAAATTGGAAGAGGAAAAAAGATAAATTTAATGCAAATGTATTTTCTAGAAAGACTTAGTGACTTTTCTCCCCAACCTTGTATATTCTTTTTTAATTTTTGAATGATTTCCTCGTATTTCCCACAAGAGGATGTCCCTTGGGAAATTATAATTCCTAGGTATTTGAAGGACTTTCGATCTATATGAAATCTTGCAAAATTGATTTTGTACAATTCTACCCATAGACTTGGCTTTTCCTTTTGTTTATCAGACCTCTAGAGATACAAAGATCTAAGACTACTTTAAACCTTCTGGAACTGATTTTGGATTCCCTTCCTAGAAGGATTGTGTCGGCTTCAAACTGGGAATATTTTATTTCTTTGACATTTCTAGAAATTCTTATACCTACCAAGGAACCATTCACCCTAGCCTTTTACATACTTGTGCTTAATCTTTCCACAACTATAATGTACAATAGAGGTAAGAGTGGACAATCTTGATAGATACCTCTATTGGATTTGAAAAAGGAGTAGTCCTAACATTGATTAAGGGGGAAATCTAGGGGGACTCATGCAAGCTTTGATTCAAGAAATGAATTGACAACTAAACCCATTTTTTTTAGAATAAGAAAGAGAAAGGAATGACACACCTAACCAAAATCATTTTCCATTTCCAACTTTATAATGAAACCCAGCACCCCCTTCCTTGCTTGAGCGGATAAACACCTGAACCATAATAATGTTGTTCAGAAAGTGTCTTATGCTTAAGAAATCCATATTTGTTTTTTGAAATTAACCTCAACAATACCATCTTTCTATTACATTGTTGCAACAACATTTATAAAAAAACTATTCTTGTAGCACCACCTCTCTATTAGATTGTTTTGGTACCATTGCCATGACACTATTGCTACAACATGAACGTATTATTACATTGTCGTGGCAACATTTCTACAAACCACCTTGTAGTTATGTTGTGAAACTAATAGTGTTTATGTGCTACAAATATACTAAATATTGTGGATATTGATTGAAAAAATTCCACATGTCTTAAAGGGTTATTGGTGATTTGGGGCTACCTGTGTGAAGAAGTAATGATCAATTTGGGAACTAGAGAAATAAAAGATGATTCGCTGAGAAACCAGATGAAGAAATTGTTATGAATAAATTCATAGAGAAATAAAATTAAAATGAATATGGAAATAAGGCATAGAATGAAACAATATGAAGGAGACAACAATATATGTGGTTCACCCAATTTGGGCTATGTCCATGGAGAAATAGTCAATATTTCCTTTTATGCAATCCAATAAATTGAAGGGTTTAAAATATTTATCACACCCACTACAACCTCTTCTTCTCTCTATGTATCTCATAGTATCCTCCCTCTAAATTACAAAACTACTCAATTCTAATACAGTTACCCTAATAAAAAGAGGGTTGCCTTCTAGAGAACTAAATCCTAACATAACATTTATCATCATATTTGTAACTTAATGATGAATGGTCCAAATTGACCAAGAAATTAGAAATATTTCACAAGGATTTTTTATAAAAGTTTCTCTTTCGGTGCACTATCCCTAAATGCCTTCTATTATGGGGTAGGTAGGGGTGGGGGTTGGGTTCCAAATATTGGTTTCCCCTATGCTCCCAAAACCGTTAGAAGAAATAGTATGGGGGAATGCCCCCCTACTCCCCAGATTGGGGACTAGGGCCCAAACATGGGTAAAAACAAGACTTTTGAATGAAGGAAAATAACTAGGCTCCACAACCAATAGAAATAATGATTTCTTGAGGAGTGGAACCACCCTGACTATTCAACATATGTAGGAATGATCGATATCCTGAAAATAACTAAGGAAGTCAAACCATTGTGCCAATTGAGGCTTCTGGTAATTTTTTAGGGGCGTGGAGTAGATAGTCGAAAAGGAAAGCTAACATAGTTGGGAAAAAAGAAAGCAAAAGAGCTTGAGACATTGTAACATGAAAGATCTCGTGAAGTTGGAAAATGAGGTTGGAACTTAGGAGAAGAGAAATTTTTTTGAGTTTGGTGTTTAATAGATGGTGGTATGCTAAAACATAATGCATATGATAATTGTACACTAATTATAAGATTAATTGTTAGGTGAATACAAAATGAAAAAAGAAATTTTGTTGTCCCTTGTCTTGTCTCGTCATTTTTTCTCAATTTTTTCTTTGTATGTTAGTTTTTATTTCTATTTTGCTTAGCGAGGAGTAAATCTAATTGAATTTGTTGCATTTGCATTAGATATAATGTTACTATATACAAGGAGAGGGAGACTGTTGGGTTTCATCTCCCAATTTCTCTTTGTCTTCCAACTTCTCATATTTTTCTATTTACAATATTTGCATAGGATTCCTAATCCCAAATATTAGGTGTTAAATATTTCCCCATCTTAATATAATGAGATGTTGGTGAGTCCAAGCATCATTATGAATCTTTCAAAATTTTCCATTCTGAGCATTATGGTGAAGATGTCTGAAATATGCTCATTTTTGGAACAATGTCATAGCTGGATTGTTTTTTGCCTCAACATGATGTCCAATTAGATGGTATTTTGTATTGGTGTGCTTGGTTTGATCATGGAAAATTGGGTCCTTGGCCAACTTTATTTTAGATGTGTTGTCAATCAAAAAGGAGTTAAATGCACTTGTTTCTTCTGCAAATTTACCATCATTTTCCTGAGCCACACAATTTCCTTCGTTTCTTCAACTACTACCACATATTTTAAAATTATCCTGTTCATTCTTTCAAATACTTCGTTATGTTGGGGATTATAAGGCATGTTTGTTTGATGTTTGATCCCATGTTGGTGAATATAGTTATGAAATAGATTTGATGTATATTATTTTCCATTATTAGTATGAACAAATCTAATATGAGATTGCACATCATTTTCAATCTATGCATGAAATTTTTGAATGTTTCAAAAGCTTTAAATTTGTTTTTCAATAAATAAATTGAACACATTCTAGTGTAGTCATCAATAAATTCCAACATATATTTATTACCATTTGCAAAAGGAGCAAACATTGGGCCACATAAATAAGAATGATTGATTTCAATTTTTTTGTGCTCTAGAATGAGAATCATGAAAATAATGTTTTTTGTACTTTCCTAAGATACAAGGATCACATTGCTTAAGTTTCCTAGCAATAGCAGGAAAATTAGTAACACCATTTTTCTTCAACAAATGAAGGTTTTCATAGTTCAAGTTCCTAAATATAGCATGTCATAAAAGACTTGATGAAAATGTACCTTCATCATAGTGAGAATTGTATGAAGAGTTATGTGTAAGAGCAAACATTCCTTGCAGCTTTAGAAGTCTTTCTTCTTCTATCCCAGTTATGACAAGTGAGTGATCTGATGCTTTTCTGACCTCAAACTTACCATCAAATATATGAATGGAATGTCCTTGCTAACGGATTTGGACCAAAGACAACAAGTTTCTTATCAACTGTGGGACGTATAGAAAAGCATGTAGAAGAAAGTTTGGAAGACCAAACAGTTTGAGCCTGATGGTGCCAAGCCCTAATGAATTGAGGTTTTACCTGTATACAAAGTATACTGATGCTTCAACATTGTCAGTGAATTCTTCAACAAAATCTCTTCTAAAATTCACGTGGAAAGTTTCTCACAAATCAAGAAACTAAGCATCTTTCCATGAAGCATGTGAAACATTGAATAAGTATTATATTACTCTAATGTTGGAATGTTCCACAACATAATGAGCGAACTCAGGTTCTTCTCCTTTCCCTTTACTAAGTTTTTTACCCTTCTCTTCCTTTCTTTCTTAATCGATTTTGTCCCAAGGAAGCTTACATGTGCAAGCATCATGTCCATCTCTATTGCATTATATGCAATAAATATCAAACTTTTCTCCTTGGAAATGAATGCCCACATTGCCTCTAACATTCTTCTTTCCTCTTCATCTTCGTCTCTTTTTGGGCAAGGCACAGAACGTCTTCAAAAAACTAAGGAGCTCAGGGAAAAATTTAGGGGGTAATATTCGCAAGTCGGTTAATTTGGCGTGCTTTTTTGGAAAAAAAAGGTTCGTCAATTTCCATTTTTTTCAAAAATTAGTTTGCCAACATTTTATATTATAAAATCATATTATGTTAAAAATCACCAAAAAAATTATAGAGGGTATATAAAATACTTAAAATTTTGAATATTTTTACAAAAATATTGCCAAACACTTTACAATATGCATATTAGGTACTAACGAGATTCACCAAGGTTTCTAAGCTTTATGATAAAATTTCATCCTTAAATTTTTTCACGGAGGATTTATCTTCTCCGCACAATCCTTCTCTCTTTAAGAAAACATCTTTTGAAGGGAGTCAAAGGAAATCTCCTTAAGTTTGCCACTTGCTTCCAGTGACTCAAGATAATGTGCATAGGTGGGACATAATTCCTTCACATGGGCTATGAGAGGAACATCTACTTCAACGCTGATGGCCTTTATGTCATACATAATGGATCTTATTTTTTATTCTAAGGAAAGAGAGTCATTATTTTTCAACTCAATATTTAACAACTTAATCATCAATTGAACAACTTCAAGTTCAAAGTGTGCCTCATACAATTCCATCAATTTCTTTAAGGCTTCAAAATCATTTGAAAATCTAGAAATATGATGAGTCGCCTCTTTATTTACAAATGTTGCTATCAAGGAATAGGCCTTGTTGTTCTTATTTTCTCAAATGATAAGCTTCTTGTCTAAAGTGGGTTTTTCCGATGCATTGTCTCCTTCTCCTTCATAAACTCCTTTCCACAACTCATTGAAAATCAATTTGTGTTTTATCTTCACGGACCACTCATGGTAGTTCTGGTTTCCAGTGAGAACTACTTCCACTATCCATATAAGGGAATGCATCATATGATTTGATTTTGGCTCAAAATAATTATAATACTTGTAGTACTTTGTAATAATAATAATTTATTGTCTTAAAAAATATTTAACTAAAATATAGGCTCTTAATAGACCTTGATGCCATATGACATAATTCTCACATGCCCTACTACATACCACATATACTCTTTATAAAGTACAAGGTAACATGAATATGATGCATGGTTAATATATTACATGTATACCATAGTCTTCAATAAAGTACCATTTTTTTTAACTTTTGTATACCATGTCACTTCATATGATCACTTTAAATATCATTAACATTGTCACTTTATACCATGTAAAAAATGACCTTCATGAAAAAAAGTCCATCATATCATTCCACACCATATGGTCTTTTTAAATACTTCAACGTTTAAAAAACATAATTTGATCTTCATAAAATATCAACACATCATTCAATTTTCCAAGTCAAATGCAACCCTTCAAAAAATTGCAACGTAACGTACCAGTCAAATCAGAACATGTTCAAACAAACCATAGCCATCACACACGGTTTCATGGTTTAATACACTATAAGGTTTTTATCATGACAGATGATCAAGCCACCCTCCACTAAGTAGGGATATGCAAACAACGTCTAGTCCTCGGACGCAAAGTCCTCCAGTGTTCCACCATTCACAACAATCATGGCCCTTCAAATGCACAACAGACCACGGTAATTCAACGCATAGTTATATTTGACCAACATACCATAATTTTCAGAGTGGCTTAGATCAATGCACCTCAATCCCCCATAGAACAATGTTCAATGTAGAAGCATATCGGCCTCAACGTTAGGTAGACAAAATTCATTGTGATAGGAGTCTTGAACTCAATTAATTAAACACAGTGTTCAATGAATTAGGATAGAGAATAATGAGAGAGATTTGACAGAGAATAATGGTAGTAGAGAGGAGTTACAAAGCAGAAAATTCCAAAAATGGGAGTTGGCTCTCATACTGTGACAAACGAGAAGTAACTCCGAGGTATGACATTTGTATTAATATAGACTAGCATTTGCACCAGATGTTGCAAATGAAACGCCATAAGTTAGTAGCATATCAAAGAAGAGCATAGATGAAATAAAATGTGATACGTTATGTGATATAACTATAGCCAAATTTGAATGAAAAATAAATCTTAGTGTTAAATGTAGTACAACCAAACAATCTACTCAAACAATAGCACATATCAAAGAAGAGCATAGATGAAATAAAATGTGATATGTTATGTGATCTAACTATATCCAAATTTGAATGAAAAATAAATATTAATGTTAAATGTATTACAACCAAACAATATACTCAAAATAGAGGCATACACAACCTCCTTCCCATGTGCTTAATATAAGAGCATTCATTAAAAATTGCATCCCAGACCAGACCTTTATGATTCATTGCCTCGGCCAGACTAAACCCTTCACCCTCATATGGTAATGGTTCTAGATCAATTTTTTTTGCTAGTATTTTTTGTTTCAATTTATACACATATCGATTAGCATAATCAAAGGGCTCGTTCTTTAGATAAGGATTTGTGGCAGCCCAAATTTCCTCTTCTGCAATCAATTTTGCATCATATGCATCAATAAATTATTCCCATGGAATATTGTTCCCTAGGTACTTGAAATACAACCCCTCATGTTTGTAAATGGCAGTATAAACACACATTATGCCTAAAACATTCATCAAGTTGAAAGGAGAGAAGCCAAATATG
Source organism: Pinus taeda (assembly GCA_000404065.3). NCBI lineage: Eukaryota > Viridiplantae > Streptophyta > Pinopsida > Pinales > Pinaceae > Pinus > Pinus taeda. The sequence continues at coordinate 15,133 of APFE030168593.1, forward strand.
TGTGTTGGATGGTGAATGGACCAACTTAATCTTCCTTTATTCTTTGCAACCTCAAATACAATATCTTTGAGAGTGCAGTAAAAATTGGACATGGGTAGCATAGGAAGCTCTTCATGAAAGGGTGCCTCATGGGGCTGATATTTATGATTCTTTGCCACTGCATCAATGGACCAATGTAATGTTTCCCCCTAATTTGAATATAGATATGCTATAAATTCTTTGTATTAGGCATGAGGGCATTTAACACAATTATCTTTGGAGCATTGATTTCCCTTGACAGAGAACATGCCAAGGCAGATAACCTAGGCATAATTGAGGTATAAGAAACACGAGATGATGCCATTTTTAGTTTAGCTTTTTATTTTTGTTAGTGCATTAAGATTCAATCCCCACTAGGTTACATTATACAACAAATTTCATTTGGCTTAGGTGCCACGTGAGAGGGGTAGCATAGGAAGCTCTTCGTGAAAGGGTGCCTCATGGGGCTGATATTTACGATTCTTTACCACTGCATCAAATGGACCAATGTAATGTTTCCCCCTATTCTGAATACAAATATGCTATAAATTCTCTGTATTAAGCAGGAGGGCATTTAACACAATTATCTTTGGAACATTGATTTCCCTTGACAAACAACATGCCAAGGGAGATAACCTAGGGATAATTCAGGTATAAGAAACATGAGATGATGTCATTTTAAGTTTAGCTTTTTATTTTTGTTAGTGCATTAACATGCAATCCCCACTAGGTTACATCAGACAACAAATTTCATTTGGCTTAGGTGCCACGTGAGAGTGGTAGCTACTCTGTCAAACTTTTGAAAGTCATTCCATTTGGATGCATATTTCACATTTGAGAATGCCAAATCAAATATGAGAATTTAGTTTTGATTGTTTCATTTTTATTTAGCACAACCCTTATTTTTATGTGTATAGGTTTTAGATTTTAGCAAATATCTAAATTTCATTTTACTTTGACATTTTTACAAGGGTTTGAATGTGATTTGATCCCTTTGAGCTCTTGGCATGATAATTTAGTTTTGGTTGTTTCATTTTATTTTAGCACAAGATATGTGTATAGGTTTTAGATTTTAGCAAATATCTAAATTTCATTTTACTTTGACATTTTTACAAGGGTTTGAATGTGATTTGATCCCTCTAGGTTCTTGGTAGATATAGAGTTAAGATGGATATAGGCTAGTTTAGTAATAGCATAAAAAATCATAACTCATGTTTATGTGACATTTTTTAATTAATCAATTTAATTAAAAGGAAAAAAATGACATATCCATTTAACAATTATTAAAAACTAAATTAATACATTTTTAACATAAATCTTAACTTTTGATATATTATTATTGTTAAAAATATTCTAGAATACCATATAGAGATTAAATCTCTAATCTCCATTTAATAATTAAATTAATATTTTAGAAATATTATTTCAAAATAATTATCAATATCAACACAATACAATATTTTTATTAATCCAACCTATTTAATATCAACACAACAAAACATTTTTATTAATCTAACCTATTAAATATGAAGGAGACTAATAACACTTAAGAAAAACTTTCATTTTCAATTACCCACAAGTCTAAGAGGTTCCAAAAATAACATGTAACTGATTTCATCGACTATTTTGTCTTCACTATCTAACTTCAATTTTTTGAAATTAATTTTAATAACGCTTAAGAAAAACTTTCATTTTCAATTCCCAATTATTAATTAAGATTAGAAACACATTATAAAAACCAATAAAAATGTGATATGTGATTTTTACTATGTTCACGTGTAATTAATTAGTTAATAAAAAACATAATCTATTAAACAAAATATAAATATATGCAAGTCACTATGAAATCTGAAAGTGATATATGATGTGAATGTGAATTTGACATATATACTTTAAAACAAATTAATTAGTTAATAAATAAACAACCTCTACTAAATGAAGAATAGATGTTTAATTAGTAGCCATTAACTCCATCAACACTTCTCCAAGCAAAAAATATTTCGCGTATTTCAGTGCACGTGGGGATATATGCAAAAAAAAATATTTCGGCGTATTTTAGTGTGCGTGGGGGAGATATATGGATCAATGGTGTTTTATTTACTATTAAAACAACAAATACTAAATTGATTTTAAAAACCAACATAATTTCTAATATGACATTTTCATTTTTAAAATTCATTTCAAATTTAAGAACTATATAATCTATTTAGTCAAGATCTAATCCATCTAGTCATTTATTATTAAATACATTATTGTAATGTGAAATTCTTTCTCTAAGTGCAAAGAGTCTATCTTTGATTTTGGAAGGATCAATTTATTTACGAGATCCATTAATCTAATTCACAACTATTTCAAAGTGCACAAGGATATTTCCAATTGATCATTCTTGTGAGTGGGGGTATATTTACAAATTTGTGGCCATTTCTTAATCTTTCTTGTGGGTCAGGTATATTTACAAATTTGTTGCCATTTTTTTAATATTGAAAATGACATATATTAAATTGATTTTAGATATTGTTTTCTCTTTACTAAATCAGTTGTTTGATTACTTTAAACACCATAACTATTAGTTTTTACTTAATCTGATGGCTATCTAGTGGAGGGAGAATATTTAAATTAAATTCACATTAATTTTTTATTTTATTTTTATAGATGTTTTACATCTATTTAGTCAAGATCTAATCCATCTAGTCATTTATTATTAAATACATTATTGTAATGTGAAATTCTTTCTCTAAGTGCAAAGAGTCTATCTTTGATTTTGGAAGGATCAATTTATTTACGAGATCCATTAATCTAATTCACAACTATTTCAAAGTGCACAAGGATATTTCCAATTGATCTTTCTTGTGCGTGCGGGTATATTTACAAATTTGTGGCCATTTCTTAATCTTTCTTGTGGGTCAGGTATATTTACAAATTTTTCGCCGTTTTTTTAATATTGAAAATGACATATATTAAATTGATTTTAGATATTGTTTTCTCTTTACTAAATCAGTTTGATTACCTTAAACACCATAACTATTAGTTTTTACTTAATCTGATGGCTATCTAGTGGAAGGAGAATATTTAAATTAAATTCACATTAATTTTTTATTTTATTTTTATAGATGTTTTACTAATAATTTAACCCATATTGTAAAACATCTCTTGACTCAAAACTATAACTATTTGTTTTCTCTTAACTAAATCAGTTGTTTATTACTTTAAACACCATAACTATTAGTTTTTTCTTAATCTGATGGCTATCTAGTGGAGGGAGAATATTTAAATTAAATTCACACTAAATTTTTTATCTTATTTTTATAGATTTTTTTGCTAATAAATCTAACCCATATTGTAAAACATCTCTTGATTCAAAACTATTAATAAACATGTTTAAATCACCTCTTGATTCAAAACTATAACTATTTTGTTTATTACTTTAAACACCATAACTATTAATTTTTTCTTATTCTAATGGCCATAGAGTGGAGGGAGAATATTTAAATTAAATTGACACTAAATTTTATATTTGATTTTTATAGATTCTTTGCTAATAAATCTAACTCATATTGTAAAACATCTCTTGATTCAAAATGATTAATAAACATGTTTAAATCACATGTTGATTCAAAACTATAACTATTTGTTTTCTCTTAACTAAATCCGTTGTTTGATTACTTTAAACACCATAACTATTAGTTTTTTTCTTAATCTGATGGCTATCAAGTGGAGGGAGAATATTTAAATTAAATTCAGATTAAATTTTTTATTTTATTTTTATAGATTTTTACTAATAATCAACCCATCATGTAAAAACATCTCTTAATTCAAAACTATTAATAAACATCTTTAAATTATTTTCAATATAATCTAATTTAAAGTTAATATAAATTTATTAACTAACAATAAATATAAATGGTATTGATATTCTCATTTTTATCCTCTTTTATTATAGAAATAACACTTCAAAAAATAAAAACTTGTTTTTCTAATAAGTTATTTTCCATACAAAATTAATATCAACAAAATTCTCACCAAAAGAAAGGAGCAAACTACTTTAAAGAAGTCATTAATAAAAATACATCAAGAGGTAAAAGCCATTGGTTTAAAAAATTGGAAGTATTTTACTTATGAATAATTTAGAGAAATATCTACTTTTAAATACATTAAAAAACAAGAACTAATTGGAAATATGTTGAACTTATTCTATGTTTAAACTCATTCTATTTCTATATATTTATTATATAATCTAAAAAAAAAATATGATTGCCATATTTATGTTTTTTTCCAACAATATATTTTATATTTATTTAATATATTTTTTTATATTAAAATATTGTCTAATACATATTATTAAATTTTAATAAGATATAATTTTTAAATAAAACATAAAAAAAAAAATATCGATATAATAAATTTATAATAAATAAAGAATAAAAAATCAGGCGCAACATAACAAAATCCCCCCTTATATTAAAAATCATACAGTGTCTGAAAGTTGTTAACGTCATATTGATAACCACAACAATTCAAAACAATATCCAGGATAAATGTTATCAGAACAAAAAAATAAATTAAAACCCAACTAAGTGTGGCCGTGGACACATTTAGAAATCTCCAAATTTAGCTGACACTGCTAAACTACAAACTTTGGCAAATATTCAGTTAAAGATTAGATGGTTACATTGGAAGCCCACAGAGCGTTTCAATATCCAGCTAAGAATAGAATTTTTCAGGTTCTAACAGTCCCACCAAAAAACCATCAGTGGTTTCAAAGTCCAATACTAATGCTACCCATAGATTCCAAAAGCGGTATTGTGTGTGAATATCCAATATCTTGGATAGCAATCTCATCTCACTCAGAATTCTCAAGCGACTCTCATACACTGAAGTTTTAGCTATACACCATAGCCTTTGCCCTTCCGCAACCACAACAACAATTCGTAGATTTTTACTCTTCAAAAAACCTTACATAGACAAATAGATCAGACTGCCATGATAAGAAGTTGAACCTATGATTTGAGCATCCTAGCATGCCTTGCTCCTGCAGAAAAAAGTCCATAGTAACACAATTAAGTTAATGGTCAGAAAGCCTTGCAGGAACATACCCACCCTATCTGCTAGGTTCTTACCTAGTGACATAGCCCAGGACTAAAAAATCTTTACCATTATGCTTACACCCTAGGGCCAGAGCTCCCTGATTCTTGAGCGATACATCAAAAGCAAGCAATTAAGAACAGGAGAATACAAGAA
>APFE030168603.1:9857-50262 GCA_000404065.3 Pinus taeda
GGCCCCACCAACCACACCCTGACTCAGCCCTTGCAACTCCACCATGTGATAACCCTCCAATCTCCCACCCCCAGATCGAATGGCCCATATCCATATCATGCACTCCGATCATCCGACAGTTAGAATCCCAAAAGCATGCGAGATTCGTGGTTTTCCTGAGTGTCCTTTTTCTACGTGGCAGCCCCATGTTATATCGCATGGTCTCAAAAAATACCACCCTCCACTCAAAAGTGGTGCGATATGCCATAAAACCACCTCTTGTTCCACGACAGCCCCCTCAGAAGACCGACCTCCAACTGTCTCCTCCTGGCCGAAATCCTCCTTCGACTGCTTCACTGTGTATCCCCGAAAGCCCTATCATCCATTGTTGTGCAGTAAGCCATCTAACCACACCTACACAATGTCAAAAATCGCAGAGTATTTACAATATGAAATTCCACCATTCCCTTACCTCTATTTAAAATGAATAAATGAAAAGCCTTTTCCAGAAAAAATTGATTCATCCACAGTCCGTACCCCATCCATAGACATCTTAGTTCAATAAAGCCATTGATTGCCTCCCCCACAAACCTATGCTTTATTCATGATTATTTTATTTTGCAGGTGATTAGCAAAACAAGAGCTTGGAAAAACAATTTTGATACTAGTTCCAAAACTTGTTTACTCTAAGATTCGCAAGGAAATGTATTCAAAGGCTTTATTCAGAAGGAAAAGACAATTATCACAAAGAAAAAAGAAATCATTTATAAATCCCATAAAGAAAAAAACAAAAATATATATAAAATCCCTCTTTTTACCCCTTACTGCACCAAACCCTATTGATATAAAGTTTTGGACTTTATATTAATCAATTTACAGGTGTAAAAACATGTTGCAGGTAAAAGTAAAAGAGTAAAGTGAGAATACTCTTCCAACCATAAAAACCAACACTGGTTTTGCAAAACCATCATTCTACAAGGGTAAAAGGAATTTACAAATAGATAAAATCAATTTATAGAGGAAGGAGTAGTAGGAACAAAACTACACATGGTTTTGTAGAAATTTAATTATAAATTTCATTTAAAATATTTTGAAAATATTATTCAACTATATATATAATTATATATTTACCAAAATATTTTGTGACACTAATGGATGATAAAACAATAGGGTAGAAAACAGGATCAATCATCAGTGAGGGAAGTCTCAGATTATCAAGCCAGAGGATCAGTAAGTAGTTGAGTGAATTACTAAGAAAGAGAGAGATACATCTGCATCTGCTGGTTCATCTGCCAGCACAACCACAAATTTGGGTCCACATCCTACCTGCTCCCACTTCCACATCAACAACATTTGCACAACACATTCAACTAGAACTATTAATCTACAGCAGCTAGAGCTTTTTAGTTCATCTATTGTCTAAAAATGTTCTATCTATTAGAGACAACATTTATTGTAAACAGTTTGTAAATTTCGTATAAATACTTTTGCTTTTGAAGTATTAGGGGTGTATTACTAGAGATTTCTATAGTTGTATTTATCTATAACCTGAGGGTTTATTGTACAATTTTTTCAAGTTAGCAGACTGGACTGAATAATAAAGAAATTGCATTACAGGATTCATGTGTTGGGCCACTTTAGTCAAGTATTTTCTTTTTGTCAAATTGTCATTTTCTTAAGTGTTTCACAAACCTGTGTGTCATCTAAATTGAATGAATTAACTAGTATATTATTACAGAATCTATTTAAGTGCACTCTGTCTTGAACAATTAATCATTTTAATGTTTTCTTCTGATGTCTAGATTATGGAATCCTTCATTGCTCCCTAGTTTCTGTTGATCTCTATCATTTCCCTCATTATCTGGTTTAAGGAACCCTTGATTTCTCCTTGACACCGATTGAAAACCATTTCACCATCCAACCTAAAAGATCTCAATTTACATAGCTACCTTGCCCTGTAAATAGTATCTTTAGCACTTTATCCAGTCTTGTGTTTTCTTGACACTTGACCCCATAGCCCAATGGCAAAAGACATCCCTATATCCATCTAATTTAGTGATTCCACCACAAAATCAAAATCAAAACTCAACCAAAGATTAAATAACTAACCTAAAATCAATTAACTAAACAAAGTTAAATCATAAAGAGAGAGCCCTCTCTGAGCATTAGGAAGCTTAGATCCTAATCTCCAAAGTAGGTTTGTGGTCACCTTGGCAATTTCTTTCTTTAGCCTTGAGAAAATTACGAAGTGATAACACATGGCATTTCGTAGCACTTTCATTTACTAAATAGGAAAACATTTACTTTCTTGCATTAAATAATAGTTGTACATTCACCGTCATTAGTCAAACTCCTTCTAGTCAATAAAAGACTATTTTGAAAACTCTTGTGGTCTATCGCCCTAATTAAAAAGTGACAAGAGTAGAATGTTGCATCTACTGTGAACATAGCACTATCACCTCCAAGTTTTTATGAAACACCAAGTTGATAAAGTAAATTTGGTAGCCCTAGGAGTTTCAACATCCTTGCTGCGATACTAAGGCTCATCAATCTTTGGCATCGTTGTTGGGGAGATGTCTAGGTTGATGTAATTTCTACTTTCCTTTCTATTTGACATTCTAGTAAATATTTGAAATTTTTGCTATCTCTCTATTTTGCATTCAATAGATAGTTGCAATTTTATCTTTCTTTCTATTTCACAAGTAATTCTAAAACAAAAAAAACTAAAAAAATAAGAACAAAATTTATTTCATGCCTCATAGGAGTAGAGACAATTTAGGAATAATTTTGCCAATTACCCCTACTCCATCAGATAGCCAACCTTCCCTCTTCTTTGATGGCTATCAACTTCTCTCTTTAACTGCAAGGGAGTTAGAGGAACCATTAGGTGAACAACAAGAGACACTTCAAGAGCGTATTAGGGAATAAGAAGAAGAAATCCTTCCACACACTTACAACATGGTTGAAAACAAAAATTAAGGTTATTTTCCCATTAGAGAGACTAATGGAGATGTTAGGATGAAAAAGATAAGCCCCTATGCCCTTCCTCAATTCCATGGCTTAACCTTCGAAGAGCCTAATACCTTTCTGTTTGAGTTTGTTGTCATCTGTAGAACCTATGAGTATACCTCTAATGACCAAAAGCTAAAATTGTTCCCATCCACCCTTAAGGATGCAGCCTTGGACAAGTTCATGGGTTTACTTGGGGAAAACATCACTACCTGGGCTCAGATGTAGTAATATTTCAATGAAATGTATAGGGACTATTGTAGGGCCAAGGATACCGAAGAAGAAATATTTAGAATGACCTTGGGACATGAAGAATCCTTGGAAGATTATGAGGAAAGCTTCCAACTCAGCTACAAAAGTGTGAAACACACCCTCAATCCTGACTCACTCAAGTTAGTCCTTCTTATATGGACGGGGGAAGATATCCTCGAAACACTAGCTTATGATGATATCAAGATAGTTTTCAAAAATCATTCTAGGCGAGCCAAAAAGAAGGGTAGGGCTAGTGAAGCTTTAGCCAATTTATTATCCTCAAACGCATCCACCAAAAGTGAAATTGGGAACATGTTAGAGGACTTTAAGAGTTAAATGTTGCATACCCTTTCTCTAGAAATGGACACCATGCAGATCAAGAGGAAGTAGGATGAAGAGGAAAGAACCTTAGTTTTTTTCTCCCTAAATGCACCAGGAGGCACCCTAGAAATCAATATCCATTGAATCTTATAGAGATATGTTTGGTCTATGAGGAAAAATACTCCACAAACAAGTGCCCTTCTCTGCCTAGATTGAAATATGTGTATCAAGGAATGGAAGGTGTGACTGAACAACACTATTATATCAACCAAATGGAGCCTCAAGGGCCTTGACCATACCGAAAAGGCATGCAAGGGCATCCTATTCATATTAAAACCATAATTATAATGCATCCATTCTCCCTTGGTGTCATCTTGCTCATCCTTCATGGTCCACACCTTCTCCCTAGTCTTATGCACCTCAATATCATTCCCAAACTACAAATATATTATTTCAGCCATATGTTCACCCACAACCTCAGTGTAATATCCCATCACAGGGGTGGAGGCCCCCATTCAACTAATCTCCAACCTTACTGCCTCCACCTCCATCTCAACCATAACTCCTTCACCTTGCTCCACCTAAGCAACCTCAGATCCCTACTCAACCAAATCTGATCCTGAACAATAGGCAGGCATAAGAGGTCTATAGTGGATAGAAGAGGAAAAATAAAAATAACTAGCAAAAAGTATTCACATAAAAAACACCCACAAGATTTAACATGGAAAACCCAAAATCCATGGAAAAACCCAACCCAATGATATCTCATTAACTTTGGCCAAAATCCTGGCCAAGATGGCCAAGTGAGCCTTCACTACTCACCTCCAGGCCTACGTTACAATGAAGTCTTCCCAGCCTTTTATAGACTCCATTACATCCAACACGACATGTAGGAAACCATGGGTGCACAATACCATGTGCCCCAAAACCATCATTGTTTACCTGGTCAACATTGATTCTATCCCAAGTCAAGTTTACCTATCCTGTGGAAATTCAAGAAATCGACCTCACATTTGGAAGAGTGCTCCCAAATAACCAACATCCATCTCCACTTGAGGAGATTGAAGAGGAAAAGGAAGAGAGTGTTCCTCAAGCCAATCCACCTCCTTTTCCTGAGAGACTAATCCATCCTAGCCAGCACAAACCAAAAGAGATTGAACTTCTGAGTGAATTGAAAAACTTATGTGTTAAATCCTAGTCATCCAAGCTATCAAGGATGTAGCCATCTACAACAAGTTAATCAAGGAGAAATGGCTCAAACATCCTAGCAGGAGAAAGAATGATGCCCTTGTACTAAAGTAAAATTATAATTGTGGACACAAACGAATTCCTCTAGCCCGATAATGGGTCTAGTCACAATAGATACATTCTATGGAAAATTTCCTTAGGTTAGAAACAATTAAGAGGGCCTACCTCTTAGTCCGCTTATCATGTTTGATGATGTCCTTGCTTGCTCGCTCCAGCTATCTCTCACTTCCTTCTTCAAGCACCTGAAACAAGTAAACAACATGAAACAATAATCGTGATAATAGAAAAATTGTAATTAAACCTACTTAACAAGTCAAGAAATATTAAAGCCATGAATACGTAAGATGACAAATCATGTAGGAAATCAATCGATAGTTGCATATATTAATATCAAAGAGAGATTACAACCATTTTTCTTGACATTGCAGTCCTCCTTTGAGAAGACCAGGTTCCCATACACTTCTTCTAACATTCCATGATGGCCTCAATCAACAATAGTTTTAAGGCTCTTCCCTTTAGGCTTCACTCCAAACCAAATCACACTTCTCTCTCACACAACCAAGCTAGCTACAACTAGTAATAGCTTTTTTCTTACTCCAAACCAAAATAACATTAGCACATTGATATCAACACTTGTTTGTGCTTGGGAAGAAGGGAGATTTATATAAGATGAATGTATGGGAAAAGGATCATATTCTCATGGGAGAAGGGCTTATCCCTTAAGGTAGTTCCATAATTATAGGGGAAAGAAACCCAAACTAACATCCTTGACCCCATCCAGCCAAATCATTTACCAAACTTCTGTTACGAAGATTCTAAAGCTGGAACCTTTAGCTCCTGATTTAGAAAACTTTCCATAATAAGAACGATGTGACTGGGACACATCTCAATATCTTTAGTCGGTGTGAGGGATAATGCTAATCTCTACAGATTGACATGGGGGAGACAAAGGTCATTAGCATTGGTCTTGTAAACTGGGCAAAACAAAATTTTTAGGGGAAATGGTGCAAAAGGGAATTGATCTGCTCATGAAGAGGGACACAATGGGAGTGTCCTCGTGAAAGAAAATCCTGTGGAGTTCATTGTAGAGGTCCTCTAGGATCAAGGATGGGGAGTACAATGACAGTGACAAAATGTTGTGTAACAGATGCCCCCTAAAGCATGAAGTTCGAGCTGGAGTGAGGGATGAAATGATTTATAGATCAACGAAGGGAACCAGTATGTCATCGGAAAACCTACAAGAAAGTATAGATACATATACATAAACTGAGATCTCTGCCAAATGATACATGAATCATGGCATGCCACCCATAGAATGATCATGTAAATGGATCTAGGTATGGGTGGAGCCATCCATCAACGAGGATCATAATGAAACCAAAGTATGGTCGCAACCATCTGATAATGAGAAGGATCACATATGATAACTCATGGTCTGGTCGCAGCCAGCCATTTGAAAAAGACATGCATATCATCATAACCATGTCACACCATTTCGCAACCTAGACTTTTTTGATCTGAGTCTAGGGTCTTGCGCTCCAACACGACCTGATCAAAGTACAAATTCTAACATGTGAATAGATGTGTTGACATCAAACATGCTAGAAAGTCACTTCATTACTAGTCGATGATGTAAACTATTAACAAGCGCGAGAGGAACCACCAATAATGACAATGATCATCAAGGTACTATCAACACAATCCATGGAATGTGAATAGAGGAACTGAAGTTAAACACCCGTGAAATCACTCGATCAAAATCCAATGATGTGATCTTGTCATCGAGTGCAAAGAACTTGCCATTAGGGCATGCAAGCTCTAAGGTACCAGAAAGGAGTCTCTTGGTCAACTTCCCAGATAATGAGTTGAAGTTGAAAAAAAGTGTCCATGTCGAAGGGGGGCCATAATGAATCCCACATCATCGATGTGAGATGAGAGGATGCAAAATCATTTTGGATGATACAAAGAATCAGAGGCAAGAGTAATTGTAGAAGGACAACTCTTGAACATATCAGTGACACAACTGGAAGTTTGGTAGCTTTGGGATCCATGGGATCAGTGGTCATGATGATGCGGCAGAGATCAAATGGAAGGAAAAAATGAATGGTCCAAACCTAGGGAGGTTAACAATACAAAGAAGGATATCCCAACCCGACATGAAGCAAGGAGCGTCATGTTAAAGAGTGAGTTGTTGAAACCACTGATAGATTTCTAAATTTTCCCCCACCATTTCTGGTAGGTATCCCAATTGTTCTTAATCACAAGCTTGAAGGGGATAGCATATGCTTGCACTATAAGTTCATCCTTCAGACAAATCTGACCTAGTAAGTTTAGCAAGTGCTAGGAAGGAGAAGCTCATGTCCGTCATGGTGGCGAATTCGATATCGTTTAATAGTTTAACAAGTCAAGAAAAGGTGTAGCTCAGTATCTTTTTCATGTTTAGATATTTTCAAAAAGACACGTAAAAGAAAACTCCACATAGTCCCTCGTCATACGTTTGTGTCTCTCAAGCTTGAAAAGGTAAAAAACAATACCTGAGAGAATCACTTGATAATTTCATTTAAGGAGTAGCCTTTTTGTAAATAGTTCCTCCCAGCCTGAAAACGGGGTAAACTTATACTGTACACATGATGTTTCACGTCCATTAACAAGTTTGAAATGACAAGGGATTGACCATATTTTTCGCTTTTAAAGGGTCGGAAAAGAGCTGAAAGAAGACCTCCCATTTTATTTTCTTTTACGAGTCAAAAAGGAAAAATCTTTTCATATAAGTTTAATGAGTCAAGAAAAGATCTGAAACATGACTTGTCATCATCGTCAAAAATCCATCACATGTCGAGATGAGTATATGTCTTGATCTCATCTGGAGAACAAGATACCACAATATGAACGTGTTCAACAATACCGGGTTTGATAGAAATGTCAATTGGCACCGTTTGGGTAATATTACCTAGATTTCCTTCCAACCATACTTCATTACTAACAATCATTAGTGGAAACAGAGAAGGGGACTCTTCGAGAATACTAGACATGACCGTTGGGCAAGGCAGGAATGAGGAGTGATGATGAGTATCGATACAAGGTGGTTCCTTGAGAGACATGATTTCCATGATACCTTCATTAGCAAGGAAGGTCTTTGCTAAGGGATCAGATTGTTCCGAAGTGCCAAGCCATGGGGATTGAGAGTACGTATCGAAAGAGGTCTTCGACATAACAAAATGAGAGGGTGCAGAGTTTGAAATCGAAACAATTTCCATGTAATTGACTTCGGCGAGACTAAGCAGTGTAACCTTGCCCCAGGTATCAACAAGATCTAGTGCAGGTATGATCCAAGGATCAGATTTGACCAAGATCATGTTGATAAATGAAACATGAGGAGGTGGGAGCTGAAAAATTCTCATTAAGGTAGAATCTTTGAAGAGACCGGCCACCACACTCTCATAGGGAGTGTGATTGTGCTTCACGTATGAAACATTGCCATCTGATGAGGAAGAGGCAAAGAAAGATAGCTAATAGATGGCGACAATCTTCCCTTGATGGAGAAAATGAATCACGTGAAATAAAGAGGAGGCCACGAAATGCATGGCATGGGTCCAACTTCGGCTGAGTAGAAGATTATAATTAAGATTAGCATCAGCAATTTCTACTTCAACTTGCATTGTCTTTCCTTCCAGGGTGATGGAAAGGTTAGGTAAGACACCAAAGCGTCACAAATCGCACCCATCGAAAGGTTCAAAAGTCTTCGAAGATTGGTTCAGTTCAGGAGAACCAATAGCCTTCCAACATGCGGTCGACATGATGCAGGTGGAAGCACCTTCATCAATGACAGTTTGGTGGATGGTCTTCTCATTGATGATTACCTGAATAAGAAAAGAAATCTTCTAAGGGAGTCTCGAAACATGGTTCTCTAGATCAAAACATATCAAATTGGAATCGATGGGATTGATGCCCCCGATAGGTGACAACCAATGTTTTTGCTACAATGGGTCCCTTCGAATTACCTCAACAGCCAACATAGTTGAAGGCGCTTGAGCTAGATCATCAAAAACATTGTAATGCTAAGCTGCTTGGGCATTGGGATTATACGAAGATTTCCGCAGCACATCTCGAGACGGTGGCCTTATAGCAGAATCAGGGTTAGGGCACTCAATATGAAGAGGGAAAAAACTCGGAGTAGAAGAAGAAGGCGTGGCTTCTTTCTCTTTCCTAGCTACCAAAGCAGGAGTTTGAGAGTCTTTCGACCTAGTAGCCACATTAATAGGCGTACTCATCATGAACACTTGAGATTCGAAGGAAGAAAATTGGTGTTAGTCTATCATTTGGGCCTTCTGAGATGGAAACGACCCTTTGAGGACATTGGGGGTCCCTTTGAGCAAGAGACTAACTTCGCATTGTCAGGGATAATCCTTAGCGTAGTGATGTTACTCCCAAATGAGGTAGGGATGCTTAAGTTTCCGTTGTGAATATTTGCCAGTAGATGATTTGGGAGGACCCTGTTTCGGGGAATTGACTTTAGCTTTGCCTTTGCCTTTCTTCTTTCCTTTCGAGGATTTGTCCGCTACAGTAGACTGGATAGCGTGGACCTCAGAGGTTTTACAAGGGTTAGGTGGATTCTAGGATGAACTATTAGGGACAACATTTGAGACCGAATTCTATTTGGAAGAAATTTTAGCGGGGGTCTGGGATAATGAACAAATAACTCCATCAATGGGAGGAACAACTGGTGACTTTGATGCTACAGGATCGGATGATGGTCGTGGAGCATTGGGTAACAACTCGTACAAAGTGCCAGACTGAGAGTAAACTAGATCCAAGTACTGGGCATGAGCAATGGCCTTCTCTTTAGTGATGCATTCACCTATAGCTATATCATGATCAATTGGGGCTACAAATAATTTGGTGAACCATTTAGTGAGAAACTAATAAACAATATTGAATTTGATTAGGTGATGTCTACATCTTGATTCATGGATATGATCGTAGATGTGCATCGTGATATGTTTTTAAAGCGACATGAGCAAATACGTGCCAATTTCATAGCGAACCAAAAACTGAAAGCTCGTGAGAAAAGCCATGGCTAAAGAGTTAAAGTCATGGTAAGTAATTTGAGGTAGCTCGATGTACCACTTTGTTGAAGCACCCATGAGGGTTCATTGGAAAATACCGAGATAAATGGAATTTTCCACGTATTAGTTCAACAAGCACCAGAGGTGATATGTCATCACATGCGCCTCAAGATCTTCTTTAGCTTTCCCATCAAACTTTGGATAATCACTCGGTATCTTAGACAACACTGGAGGCCAGTACGACAAATGAATGATCAAGTCACTTGTAAGGCGAGATACATCTAGAAAATTGAGTGTAGCCAAGAAAGATAATTGGATGTTAAAAGCCATGGGAGGTCGATAAGCGGGCCCATAGGGAGGAGCCCATCCCTGCTGGTAAGGATTTTGGCCCCAAAATGGGGGATTTTGGCCATATGGCATATGAGGTTGCCCCCATTGTGGATTACCTTGACCATAAGGAGGATTTTGACCTTGAATACCTTGCAATTGCCTGGCCATATGTTGTTGATAAGAAATGTACGGGTTAAAAAGTCGTTGATCTTGGACATATGGATATGGGACCTGTTGTCCTTGAACATATAGGTGATGAACCTGTTGTACCCAAACAAGAGGGTTTTAGACTTGCTATCCCTAGGCACAAGGTTGATACACTTGTTTCCCTTAGACATAGGGATTCTGTACCTCATTCCCTTGCCTGATAGGATTCTGATCCTATTGCCCTAGGACATGAGGATTTTGAACTTGCTACTGAAGGACTTGACTTTGACCATGCCCTTGCAAGGGTTGACCTTTTTGATATGTATACAAGGGATGCTACTACCCTGGTTGGCTTTATTGTTGCAAGGGTTGCCCTTGCAGTTACAAAATTTGTCCCTTGGGCTATAAAGGCTGGCCCTACGAGGACATGGGTTGAGAGGTGTGCAGAGCATATTGCATTTGCTACTGCACAGTTTGCTGCAAGTGTTGCAAGGGATGACCTTGCGGTTATTGCAGTTGACCTCGCTGCGAGATCATTTTCCCTTGCTATTTCACGGAGAGCCCTTACTCTAACAAAGGTTTCCCTTGTGGTGACAAAGGCTACCCTTTTTGTTGTAGAGGTTTTCTTTGCTATTGCAAGGGTACTTGAACAGTTCCCAGAAAATTGCCGAACTGAATTTGGCCATAGCAAGGTTGGATGTATTGCCCAAATTTGAGGGTGTAAGGTTGATTAACCATTGCTTGAAAACCATATGGAACATAAGGATTTTGGTATTGGACCTGAGCCCCATAGGGTTGTTGATACTAAAAATTGCTCGATCCAGACAAATGAACAGGATTTTGAACCTGTTGGTACTAGACATTGCTTGATCCAGTAGGATCAGGAGGGTTATGAATAATACTAGAAGAAATTGGTTTATACCAAGCATGTGAGCTTGTGAGCCACTCACATTAGTGGCACTTGAAACCATAGACACATTCAGGTTCTGCCCCCCAGATGGTTCCACAACCTGGCCACTAACTAGAGGGACAAAGGAACTTACAGAGACAATCCTTGAAACTATCGATTGTGTCTGACGGGTAACTAGGATTGACGATACAAGGGTATTCAGAATGGTGGGCAGCACAAGGACTGAGGTAACAGCCTATCGGAATTCATGTTCATAATGAACAAACCTGGAGTAGGCATGGCGCCTTACGCCCAAATAGGGTTATGGTAAAGTGATGAGGCACTAAGTGTACCTAAAACCAGCTGTGCCAAAGACAAATAGTTCGGTGGAAAACTGGCAGGAATACCTCCTAAAAAGGGGAAACCCTCGAGAGGAAAAGGAAATTATTTTCCCTCAATAGTGTGTGGAGTATAAACTTCAAAATCATCCAGAGATGTGACTGGAGCATCGCCTTCGGGTTCCATGTCTGAAAAAACGACGATGAATGGTCGAACAAGTACGAGGGGATAGTTCCAAAGGAACACCCGGCTAGTCATACAGACTGTAAGGCCACTGCAGGGATATCACGACAGGGTAAAATAGAGGTTTGTAGGGTAGATAACCAGTCCAAGCTAATCGTTTGTGGTCGGCAAGTTCTCTCCAGTTTCAACGAGATTGTCCAAAGATTTCAGGCCAAGATCAGCAAATGACCCACTATCGAAAGTAGCCATAGGAAAAGATGATGAAGGTTGAATGCTCAGAACTATTGTGAGTTCAACATCTTGGTCCTTGGGTGACTCTAGTAACTCAGGAAAAGTCTCCTTAGACAATCTTTCAGACGGAGGAGAGGAATAGGAATTGGGTGAACCAAATGGTTCAACCACGATGACCTTGTCTTAGTCAATAGAACAATTAACTTCAAGGCTTTAAAATTTTCTTTTAAGGGAAACCACAATTTGGTATCATAAAAAGAGTAAAAGGGTGTTTTGGATCACGAGAAATCAATTATTAATACACATACAAGATTGGTGCTCTTTCATTTTTTAAGAGTCGAGAAAGAGACAAATATGACTCTATCGCTTTCGATCAGAAACGAGCTTGAAAGGACAAGTGCTTGAATGATATTGTAAGTTTAATGAGTCAAAAATATCAAATGACTGCTCTAGATGATCTAGGTATATAGGATTACCAAGCAACTGTGAATTGCAGAATACCTCCCGATGAACCAAGAAGTACGAGTAGGGAATCTCCTCGAATGTTTTGTTCGGTGTATCACGTTTGCAAGGTGGTCGAATCGGCTTCCTAAGGGTAAAAGGGTTGCAGCCTAGTGGGGTCTCCTGTTATATACTCAATGGTATGGGGATAAAAAATCCATACTAGCATTGTCTAATGCCGAAGGTAACAATGGCTAATAGGTTTAAAGACATCAGAACACATCTCTAGCCTAGACCTTCTAGATACGATCATTAATGTCAAATGCACCTTAGGTTAATTTAATTCATTTTAAATTTGATCTTGAGTTATATTTCAGTTTTGAGGTCTTAGTGATGTGACTTGAAAAACCTTAAATGTAACTAAATGAGACAAGACCCTTTCAATTCGACGAAATGCCTACACTAGAGAGGGTAGAAACTACTCAATCAAATGCAAACAATCAAGCAACTGAAAACGAAACGATCTTTCACTACCTTACTTTTTTCAAAAAATAAACTAATGAAAAATGCATCCCAATTCCTAATTTCCTGACAAATGCTAGTTATTAGTCCTTTCAAAAGAAAAAAAGTTCTCTTCCTTTTCCAAATGCCAATGCAATTCTTGTCTTCTAATGATGCAAGTTATCATAGCATAATTATGCAACAAGCTATAATTTCATACTTTTTTTATGAAACAACGAAACAAACTTTTCGCATATAAGCTTTCAGTGAAAAATTTCTTGAGACAATAAGCTCTTCAAGCAGATGAACACATGAAATGAGAAACTCATTCAAACTAATGAAAAACCAACTTTACCAACCACAAGACAAGCAACATAATCCATACCGGAAAAGAAAATTTTGGGCAAGCAAATGAAAACTTTTCAAACTTGTGTAAAAGAGGTCAAAGTCGTAAAAGGACCAAAAAAACAATATAAAAAGTACTCCTACAACCCAACTCACTGAGTTCACAAACTACTAAATGGATGACCGACTAGATGCCCTAGTGTCGCTGGCCACTCAGTGACTCAATCAATGAAGTAGGAAGATGATAAGCCAAGAAGCAAACAAAGCCAAATGAAAAGTAGCTTTCTAATCAGGGAGAAAATGGTGAAAAAGGATTATGGGGTCAAAACCACAAGAGCATAACACAATGGAAAAGATTGCAATTAGGCCTTAATCTTCACTTATAGGCATTGACATGACTGCCTAACTAATAAAAAGTTCCAAAGGCTAGTTGGCGTGACCGTTTCTCAGCAACTCGCGCCGATCGGAACAACTATCAGTGAATTAAGCACTTTGATCAAGGGAGCTAAGGAAAAAAATAAAAAATAAATAAAACAGGGACCAAATCTGCTACTATGATTTTTAGACTCAGACAAGTAAGCAAGTGAAAAGAAATAGAACTAAAGGGAAAAAGTGGAACTAGAAAAGTTCTCATGAAATCATGAAATCCAAGACAAAAAAAAGGATTGGGATCCCCAGTGGAGTCGTTAATTTGTGGTGAAGTAAAATTATAAGTGCGGACACAAACAAATTCCTCTAACCTGATAATGTGTCTAGCCACAACAGATATATTCTATGGAATATTTCCTTAGGTTAGAACCAATTAAGAGGGCCTACCTCTTAGTCCACTTATCCTATTTGA
This sequence comes from Pinus taeda, assembly GCA_000404065.3. NCBI lineage: Eukaryota > Viridiplantae > Streptophyta > Pinopsida > Pinales > Pinaceae > Pinus > Pinus taeda. The sequence goes on from APFE030168603.1 coordinate 23,980, forward strand.
TGATGTCCTTTCTTGCTCACTCCAGCTATCTTTCGCTTCCTTCTTCAAGCACGTAAAATAAGTAAACAAAAGCAAACAACAAACATGATAATAGAAAAATTGTAATTCAACATACGTAACAAGTCAAGAAACATTAATCCATGAATATGTAAGATGACAAATCATGTAGGAAATCAATCGATACTTGCATATATTAATATCAAAGAGAGATTACAACCATTTGTCTTGACATTGCAGTCCTCCTCTGACAAGACGAGGTTCCCACACACTTCTCCTAGCATTCCATGATGGCATCAATCAACAATATTTTTAAGGTTCTTCCCTTTAGGCTTCACTACAAACCAAATCACACTTCTCCCTCACACAACTAAATAGCTACAACTAGTAATAGCTTTTTGTTTACTCCAAACCAAAATAGCATTAGCACACCAATATCAACACTAGCTTGTGCTTGGGAAGAAAGGAGGTTTATATAGGATGAATGGATGGGAAATGGATCCTCTTCTCATGGGAGAAGGGCTTATCCCTTGAGGTAGTTCCATCATTATAGAGGAAAGGAGTCCAAACTAACATCCTTGACCCCATTCGGCCAAACCATTTACCAGACTTCCATTGCAAAGCTTCTAGGGCTGGAAATTTTGGCTCTTAATTTAAAGAACTTTACATAATAGGACCAACATGATTGGAACACAACTAAGTCACTCCAGTCAGCGCGAGGAATAGTGCTAGTCTCTGCACATCAGCACGGGGTAGACAAAGGTCATTAGCATCGGTCTTGTAAACTAGGCAAAACATAAGTTTCAGGGAAAATGGTCCAAAAGGGAATTGATCTACTCATGAAGAGGGACACAATGCAAGCTTATTCATGAAGGCAAAGGATGTGAGTTTCTCTATAGAGGTCCTCCAAGATCAAGGAACGGGGAGTACAGCGACAGTGAAAAAGTGTTGTGATATCTAGAACATGTTAATCAAGGAGAAATGCCTCAAATATCATGGGAAGAGAAAGAAAGACACCCCTACCATTAATTTCATTGGAAATTTGTCTGACTTAATGTTGGGAAGAGTGATTGGACTGAAGTATATAGACCTGGGAAGTCCTGTCGTAGATGTGCACATTGATGGCATCATTGTCCCCCATACCTTGATTGATCTTGGGGCTTCCATAAATTTGATGACTAAGGACACCATGTTAAAATTGGATTTCCAAGGATCATTAGGGAAGACCACAATAGTCTCATAACTTGTAGATACATCCACAATAGTTCTTGAGGAATTTTTTGAAGATGTGATGGTCTCCATTGATTCCTCAGAATACCCTTCTCACTTCTTAGTTCTCCAACCTAAGAACAAATTCAAGTTATCATCCTTTGAAGGCTATGGCTAGCCATTACTAATGCTAACATAAGTTTTAGGGCTGGGAATATGACCATTAAAAATGAGAATTTGTCCAAACAGGTTGCCTTGTACCCTCCTTCTTAGCCATCTCTAGAGCATGACTTACCCCTATGGTTGGAAGAGGAGGATGAATATGGAGTATACCATGCCACATACTACCCAATATGTACCCTATATACTATTATAGGAGGGGGGAACCTGATGAAGATGAACTAATTGATCAAATCCTCCAGAACCATCCCCCCAATACCATGCCTCTTGATGAGCTAGTGAAGAAATATGAAGATAACCATTGGAAGGATTTGTGCCTAGTTAACTCAAGTCCTACTCATATCAAAATGGTTGAATTTGGTCCATCTAAAAAATTGAAAATCAACCCCTCACTCTTAGCCAATCAGAAAGAGAAGTTGTGAAAATTGTTGAGAGAGCACTTAGATGATTTTTCCTGGAGCTACAACGAGATCAAGGGAGTGCACCCTACAGTGTGTACTCACCACATATACATCAAGAATGAATGCAATCTAGTGCACCAACCTTAGAGGAGAATGAACCTGACCTTCAAAGACATAGTTAGAGAAGAAATGCAGCAGCTGTTGGATGCAAGGTTCATTTACCCCATCTCATATAGTGAGTGGGTGTCTCCTCTAGTTCTAGTCCCAAAGAAGAATGGAAAATCGATGATCTGTGTGGACTACAGAGAGTTAAACAAAGCCACTAAAAATAGCATTTTCCACTACCTTTCATTAATGACAAGTCTTGGATGGTCTTAAAGGAAAGAAGTTCTTCTCTTACCTAGATGGATTCAGTGGTTACAATCAGATCTAGATCATCCCAGAGGACCAAGATAAAACCACATTCACTTTTCCTTGGGGTACCTTTTCTTATAGGGTCATTCCCTTTGGATTATGTAATGCCCCTGCCACTTTGCAAAGGGCAGTTATGAGCATCTTTCCTGAGCTAGTTCATGACTTTGTAGAAATCTATAAGTATTATTTCACTCCCTATGGGTACGATTTCTTGGAGGCTATCTCTAACTTGGGGAAAGTATTAAATAAGTGCATTGAAATGAACATATCCCTTAGTCCTGAGAAGTGTGAGTTCTTGATGAATGCAGGGACTATTCTAGGTCACTCAATATCCTAGGAAGGACTACAAGTGGACCAAAATAAAATTACTATCATAGAGAGGGTCCCTACTCCTCTGAAGAAGAGGGCTGTAAGAAGTTTCTTGGGCTTAGATGGATACTATAGGAGATTTGTAAAGGACTTTGGTAAGGTAGAATTACCATTTTTTGGACTACTAACCAAGGACTCTAAATTTTGCTGGTCAAAAAGCTGCCAAGAGGCCTTAGAAACCTGAAAGGACAAGTTGAATACTGCACCCATAATTTGATGCGCACATTGGGAGCTTCCTTTCCACATCCATGTTGATGCCTCTGACAAATGTATAGGAGCATCTCTAGTCTAGATAGATGACAAGTTTCCATATGTCATTTACTTCATTAGCACAAAAATTTCCAAGGTTGAATTGAACTATATTGTGATTGAAAAAGAGCTCCTAGTTGTTGTCCATTTCTTGAATAAATTTAGAAACTACAACACTATTTACTAGACCTTTGTACACACTGACCACATTTCTATAAAATATTTGATGAACAAGCCTAATGTGAATTCCAAAATTATTAGATGGTTTCTTTTATTACAACAATTTGATCTAACTATCATTGATAAGCATGGTAGAGAAAATGTAGTTGCAGATTTTTTGTCTGGAATTTCTTTTCCTGCAGATGAGGAAGGAATGGTTGATGACCAGCTACTAGACGAGCATTTATTTGCTATTTCATTTCTCTCTCCATGATTTTCTGACATATCCAACTACCTAGTGGCTGTACTGTTCCCTCCAAATCTGCCCTCCAAGGAAAAAAACCAAAATTGTAAGAAAGAGAAGCCCATTAACTTGGATTGGGTGAAACCTCTTCAAGCCAGGCCAAGATCAAATTTTGAGGAGATGTGTTAGGGAGGATTACTTCTTTAACATTCTTCTTACCTATCATGATGGGCCTTGTGGAGATCACTTTGTAGCCAAGAGGGCATCCTTCAAGGTACTGCAAGATGGCTACTACTCGACCACTCTCCACCAAGATGTAAGGATATACACTAGTTGATGTGATCAGTGCCAGAGAATGTGGAAACCTACTCCCAAGGATGAAATTCCTTTGCAACCTGAGGTGACTCTAGAGCCATTTGACACATGGGGAATGGATTTCATTGGGCCCATTGATCTATCATCAGGGTGGGAAATGTACATAATTATATTCACTGATTATTTGACATAGTGGGCTGAGACCAAGGCTGTCAAGGTATAAACAAAAGGGAATTTGGTTAAGTTCTTAAGAGAGAAAGTATTTTACAAGTTTGGGTACCCTAGAGAACTAGTCACTGATTAGGGAGCTCAATTCCCACCACAACTAATTGATAATTTGTTGAGGCAACATAAGATCAAACTCAGGAAGTAAACTTTTTATCATCCTCAATCCAATGGACAAGTAGAGGTTACTAAGAGAGCATTGCAAAGCATCCTCACCACGGTTGTTGAGAAACATTAGAAAATATTGGGCTTACAGACTAGTGGAGGCCACTTAGGCCTATAATACAACCTAGAAGACAACCATTGGATTCACCCCTTACGACTTTGTCTATGGAAAGAAGCCTTTTCTCTACATTAAGTTTGATTACAACACTTTGAGAATGGAAGCACAGTTGGATTTTGACGTTACAAATGCACAATAGGAGAAGTTTCACTAGCTCAACGGTTTGGATGAATTTAGGATGCAGACCCTCCTACACACTGAAGTTCATCAAGTATAGAGAAATTTTTGGCATGAAAAAAAATCAAGCAAAAAGCTTTTCAAGAAGGATATTGGGCTCTACTATATGACTCTAGGTTCAAGGAATTCAAAGGAAAATTGATGACTAGGTGGCTGGGTCCATATATGATAGAAATGTGACACAAAAATGGGGATGTACAAATCGGGACCATTGATGAAGAAGGTATTCCCTTTCTTGTCAATGGGTACAGATTCAAATCCTATAAAACAACTCTATCAAGGGAGGAGTTCATCACTACCATTTAGTAAGGAAGTGAATGTGATTGGAAATGTTTCATCTTCCAGCTCACCCAATTCTTGAATACTATTTTTATTTTTTATTTAAAAAAGAAAAAAGAAATAAGGGACCTAGGTGAAAACCTCTATGAGGCACTTGAGGCCAACTCTTTGGTTGAAAACCACCTCGAGGCAGCCCATGAGTGAAAAAAAGGAAAAAAAAATATCACTGGGTTAAAACCTCCCATGAGGCACCTCGGGCATGCATACAAGTTGAAAACCTCCTTTGGGGAAACCTATGTGTCTTTCAAAAAAAAGAAGAAAAAAGAAAAATGCCATGGGAGGGACCTGAAACCTCCCCACTAATAAAATTATGTGATTTTGTAGGATTTTAAAGACAACAAATGACTTAGAGTTCCATGGATAATAAGCCAAGAATACCCTCAATTCTTCCTCCATCCACTTCATCTCATGCATGCCTACCATGTCCCCATCATCCATTGCCACTTTCAGGCATCAAAAACCAATTTTTGAGCAGTTTTCCAACTTTCTACAGGATGTCCTATACTTGTTACAAGAAGATACTGTAGCACTACAGGGTGTCCTAGAATACTACAGGAAAGCTGTCACGATAGGAAAAAAATTATGAAGGCCTATTCTACATTAAAAAAAAAGACCCTACACGTTGCCATCTCTCACCCAACATCCACTCATATCCATACCTACCCAAGTGTCCATAAAAAAAAAGAAAGAAAAAAAAATAGGAAAATAAAAAAAATATACAAAACATTCCTCGTCCACCCATCACTCCATCTCCTTCATCAACATTTCTAACCTCCTACACCAACACCCAGCCTCCCTCTAAGTGAAAAAAAAAACAAAAAAATGATGAAGAAAAGGTAGCTACAAGGTTTCCTGTAGCAGCTACAACATATCCTGTAGCAACCTGTGTTACAACTGGAACATGCCATTGTTGTATCCTCCTTCACCATAAATGAAAACAAGGGGATCCAACATCTATACAAGCCTTGTGCCTCCTTTCTAGAGCTCAGTAGAAGCAACAAGGATACCAGGCACCTACATAAAGGAAACAACCAGAAGGTAGTTACATCAGTGGGAAAAAACCAATACAAAATGACCAAAGGAAAGCACTCACCTAAAAAACAAGCACATCAAGGTCATCCTCCAAAATACATCGACCAACAAGGTAGGCACATGTATGGAACCTCATCCAAAATATTCCCCTAGTATGATATGATAAAAGTGTAAGGAATGTGAAAATTTTTTTTTTATAAGCTGGAGGTGGCCAGTTAACTTGGCCACCCTCAGCTCGAAGACAAAACGTAAACTCCCAGTCACCATGCCACATTGCAATATCACATTAAGGAGCATTAGTCAAAAAGGTTGTCAATTTAATTATTCGAGGGTGGGTGATAATTATGAGGAGAGGATGCATGATCACCAATGGTGGGCCAACAGTCCCAATGAGGAAATCTCGTATTACTGCCAACCAACCCAACACTCCAAGGAATTGACCATAAATAGAAAAAATTAAACAATTTCATAGACCCATTGTTCATTTCAAGGTCAGAGAGACTGGGACCACCTTCAATAGCCATCGAGGAAGAAAACCCTATTCCGGCCACCCTACCGGATACTACATGAAATTGAGGGAGCTATAAGAAGCACTCAAAATTCACAAGAAATATGCAAGGGGATGCCTAGGGTCCAGTTGGTGATAAATTCTCGTCACCAAGAGCATCACAGTAAAAGGTAGGTTTCCCATCTCTCCTGTGTTTTGGACTTCATAGCTAGGGAAGAAATAAACGACAAGTCTGAAATTTTCTAGTAATTACAGTGGGCTTGGGGTTCATATAGAGTTTTGTGAAGTTTAAAGAAAATTATGTGGAGATAGGAAAGGAAAAAATTGCAGTCATCCATCAAAAAGTCTAAACTCTCAACCACCCTGAACTAAAACTAAGGCTAGCCTACAAAAACTCCTAGAATCAGCTAACCAGAGAAGAGAAATGGGAGTAGGATTCAACAGAAGGGAACCCACAGACACATCCATGATCCACCTTCACCCCCTTGTGGTAGATATATTTAGGAAGCATCACTAATTGGGATTATTTGAGTTGCTTAGAGGGTATGATGATGATATAGATGTGAAATTTGCCATGGTACTCAATCCTCATGCTAGAACTAGTGATACTACTATGGTCAGGGGGATGTCAATGATAATCAATCCTAAGGTGATCAACAAAGTCACCACACTTCCTCAAGGGGTGCAATGGAGAAAGGAGGATAAGACTAGCAACATTTTTTATAAGAAAACCTTTTTCCTAGATGATGAAGAGCGAATTAAGGACAAAATTGGGTCAAAAGGGAGAGCCTTTCCTATCCTTGGAATCAGGTGAGCTATCACATTCTCAAATACAATTCTTGTGAAGGGAGGCTCAATTTAGTCTATGGATACCAATTCAGACTCCTCCATGATTTGAGATTTGGAGAGGAGATACCCATAAAACAAAGGCCTATTGTGCATTATTTCCTATTGCATTCAATGATAGACATGAGCGAAAAGGTACAAGAAGGGAAAACAACAACAATTGTCACATCGTGGACTCATTAAGCTAATACTTTGGATGCCTTGCACCAATCAAGAATTCCTATTCTATGGTCCACATTTAGAGACAAAGAGGCTATAATTGAAATCTAATCCCTTGAATATGATAGGGAACCAACCTCTAGTGAAGAAGAGGAGGCAGAAGAGGTAGAAAAAGAGGAAGAAGAAGAGGAAGAAGAGGCAGTAGAAGAGGAGGAGGAAGAAATAGACAAAATAGAGGAGGAAGAAAGAAAAGAAATATAAGAAGAGAAAGGTGAAGAGGAAGATCAGAAGGAAGAGGCAAGCCATGAGGAACATAGAAAAGAAGGGGAGAAATCTCCAAGGTTGACCCTTGAGCCCACTGAGAAGGAGGCATCTGCTACCTTGACTACCCTAATCACACCACCACATCAAAAAGGAAAATATAGAGGCAGACTCCCCTATATTTCAAAATAAGAAGAGGCACTAGGATCAAGTAGGGGAGGCCAAAAACACCCACAAGGACTCCGATCATAATTGAGGAGTCACCAAAAAAGGAGGAAGAGCTATTTTTCTTGGGAATGAAAGTTGAAGAGGGCACATAAAAAAAAGATACCTCAAAGGCTCCCATCACCTATGTTAGGAATCATGTCAGCACGTCAACATCAGCAAAGCAAGATAAGGAACTTGCGACCCCATCAAAGAGAGGAAAAAGGCTTCTATAGGATCCTCAAGCAATCCTACAGGAAAAATTTTCATTCCTACAAGAAACATAGAAAAAGATATAGGAAGGACAGGAGGAGCAGAGGGAAGGCAAGGAAGCAACACCACAAGTATAGGAAGGTGAAGCTTCTCCAAAAACATCTGAGTGTGGATTCCAAGAGCTGTAGGAGCGTAGCCCATAGCCAAATATGAGATATTACTACAATTTCATTAAGGAAGGAAAAGTAGTATGAAAGAAATTTGTAATCCCTCTCTTCTTTGAGCGTGAGAAAGATAGATGAAGGACACATCGTTGGATGCAAATTTCCAAGTCAAAGAAGGTAGCAGATGTGGGCCATATGGAAGAGAAACACCTAGAGATGGACAAGGAGTTGAGTGAGATGAGAGACATGGAACAAATGATGAGATGCCAACTACAAGCATAAAACACATGGCTAAGGAGGGAGTTGTAAGAAAAAGAGAGCCAATAAGCCACCATGGGAAAGATCTCCATTGAGGCACTTAAGTGTAGGATACCATCAAGATCTTATGTACTATACCTCAAGGATCAATGATTGGAATTTCAGATCAAGACACTAGCATAAAAGGGGCCTATGGCTTTTCAAGGCTATATAAAATTCATTGAACTATGTGACAAGACCACCCTAGAAGATAAGGCCAAGATATCTGAATTTTACCTACACAACTTGGCCTTAATATATTTGAATGTGTGGGACCCCAATGTAAATTTGGAGGATTTACAACTAACGGCCCTTGAATCATGGATGAATCATGAGGAGGCCATGGCTAAGTAGGTGAAGAGAATATTGGAAAAAGAGGAAGGGGAGATCCTTTACATTAAAGTAGAACAAATAAATTCCATGGGTATCATTAGCAACCACAACATCACCTCCAATGATGCCCAACTTGCACCAAGATACATAGCTACACAAAAATAGGACATCACCCACATTGAAAACACCTTGAGGTTGTTGGGAAATGAAAGCCAAGAAGCATGCTAGAGGAGATGGAGAAACCTACCACACATTCTAGGGATCATAGAGTACCATTCCACTAAGAAGTTGAGGAATGCACTCGAAGGAAGCCACCTATATAAGAATGTCATGCATAGACTAAAAATTAATTGGATTTGTTTGAAACTCATTCCACCCTTGTTGTTGGGTCTGTTAGAAGGTAGGAAAGAAGAGGAGGAAAGAAAATAGTGGGAATAAATAGAGAAACAAGCAGGGTTCTATCCTCAATAGGAAACTCCATCAATAGAGGCCTGGGACGTTAGAGAAGCCACAAGGGCTAAGAAAGATATGGACATAAACTAAGTTGCTCAGAGAATGAGAAACATCTTCAGTAGGTGGGTGATGATGAGGATCATCAATAGGTAAACCATATGGGTCTTAATGCCACTTTCTAGCTTATTAAAATCAATGTTTCTCACATTTACCTACATATTTTATTATCTTTTTCTTAGTGAGAAGGGTAAAGGTGAGGTGTTATGTCATGTGGCCTAATATGCATTGATTGAAGGAATTTGAGCATTTTTGGGCTAATTTAAGTATAGGAAGACGAAGTGAAAAAGAAAGAGGAATTTTAGGAGATTTTTTTCCCTCCTTAACACCTCAAGTCATTTGAAGTTTCCTCCACCATATCTCATCAACTCGAAGTTACAAGCAACCAAGCCAACCGAGTTCGTTGGAATCCAAGCCAGTGATAGTGAAGAGAAGTCATTCTAGAATTTGGGATCCAAGTCTCCCTAATTTTCATGAAGTTATTGGTAGCTTCCATTTGTATAAATAAGAAGGCCAAGGGACTCATCAGGATTAGATTTTTTGTTGTAGCCAAAAGGCAATTTAGAGATGAAACATTGTGACTGTTACTTCTATGTTGTATTTGAAATTTTGATGATAATGAGAAGGTTTACCTTGATGCAAAACTGAGTTGACTCAGAGGGCTAAAGCTCTTGGGTTAGGGCCCAACCTTAGCATCAGAGGTTCCTCTTTTTGTACATGATTTCTTAGATTAAAATCATAGTTAGTTTCTCATGTTATTTCTGCTTTGTTTAGTTTAACAAGTATTTGAATGATTTTTTAGTCTTGTTTCCATTAGTTGAAGAAGTAGATCAGTGGTACAGTAGTGAGAAACAATACTTCAAAAGAGATTCTAACAGTGGCCTCTTCCCCATCTTTCTCATGGGATTATGGTTTCACAACCCCACTCTCACAACCCTAAAAACATATTTATATTTTGATCGTTGCATGGATTAGGGTTCATTATTGAATAGATCATTGTTTATGATTTCTTGGAAGCACCTACAGTTGTCATTTTGTTTCTTGAGTTTGTTGTAGTTTAAGAAGGCATTTCATTTCATAGATCTAGTCATTAGCCATCAACAAATTAGTTTTCTCAAATTCAACTCATATTTCCCTATTTATATGAAGTTATGCATAAATGAAGATAAGAACATGTTTTTTTGTAGGGGTTATTGATATTCAGGTAGGACCTCATCCCACCAGCCTCTTCTAAGTCTTCTCCACCTTCTACCAAGGCCTACCAACCCCTAATCCAAATTCTTGTTTTGTAGCCACCTTGGGAAAATCCAACCATCCTGAAGTGTTGGGTTTAGCCTTGGCTAATGTGCACCTTCCCTACACCCTATTTCACAATCCAACATCTTTTCAACGATTCATTTTACCTTCCCTACATTCATATGACCTTTAGCTAACATCTTGTAGAAAACCAAGACATCCTGTAGTAAACTAGGACATCCTATAGCCATTCCTGTAGCAGCTACAGGATCTCCTATAACAGTTACATGATCTCCTATAGAAGCTACTAGATCTATTGTAGTGGTGTGTTTAAATTTATTTCGATCATAAATGATAGTATCAGCATAGGGAAGGCCCTACACTTGACTTCCATTCCTTTCAGTGCCATTTTAGATTAGCTCTTAGATGCCTTTCTCCCCTACAAAGAAAAGGTTGTGTAACTTAACATTTACATTTCTAAAGAAAAATTCAAAACTCTTTTTTTCCATTTCCACATGACGTAGCTAGTCCATGCATACATAAATCATAGAGCGATAGGATAACTTCCCATGTCCACTTAGTCCAAATAGCCATATGATAGAATGTAAAGTTATATTCATTATTTTATGCAAGTAATGTGTGTCATTTCTTAGCTAAATTATTTCATGGCATTTCATAGCACTTTCCATTCAAAACATTCATTTCCCAAATAGGAAACCATTTAGTTTCTTGAATTAAAGATTAGTTTTACATTCATTGTAACTAGTCAGACTCCTTCTAGTCAATAGAAGACTGGTTTGAAAACCCTTGTGGTCTATCGCCCCAGTTGAAAAGTGACAAGCATATATTGTTTCATCTATTGTGCATATAGCATTTTCATATCCAAGTTTGTAAGAAACCTCAGGTTGATAAAGTAAATTTGGTAGCCCTAGAAGTTGTAGCGTCCTTGACTGAAAAATAAAGAGACAAGGAACATAATGCTTTTACTTAAAGTAAATAGATGACACTGTGAGGCCTTCATAGAATCCTTCACACACTTCACTCCTTCTTTAGCTTGGAAGCTCCAATTCTAGCTCCGAATGCCAAAATTAGAACCCATATAGTCATATAACACAAGCCAAGAAACTACAAGATCTATGCAATATCATCTAAATACTTTATTCAATAGATCAAAATGGTCCTGAAATAAGTGAAATAAGGACATCACATATAGGAAAAAAATGAATTATTTATATTAATATAAATGGAAGGAGATTAGAACCATAAGTAGTAGTTGATCTTATATAAGATCTCCTGCAAGTTGTTAACATTTCCTTTCCTTCTCACAAAATGCACCTCCAATCACCCTAAACACATGATATGATGACCACTCACTACTGCAGCATAAGGGAAAAATCACTCTCCAAAATCCAACCTCCAACCACATAGAAGGCTAGGAATATATAGGGAAGTAAGATAAGTTGGGAGTTCTTATCCAATTACCAGTCTAGGGTTAGAGATCCACCTTTAATGGATGTATACGATCAAAGGATAAGTGGTGAAAAATCCAACGTAGCAAAGGATAAGATCTGTATGTTTTATCAAAGGTAAGTAGTTGAAACAACTTCTGGAAACTCTTAGAAGGGGAAGCTTCTAGAATCTTGATCATTCTCCCAAATTTCCGGAACCCATGCAACTACAAAGGGGATCAACCTACTGGTGACCAATGTAAGCCATAGTGGAGAAACCTAATGTTGAGTGCACCCTGGTAGGATTATAGGTAGCATTGGTCTGCAAACTGACTCACGTGATGCAGTTTACAGCTGAAATTCTAGGAAATGCAAGGTACATACTTGGGGTTTGCACAAGATGGTGACAAGGGGGAATAGAATTTTGGTTGATCCCATTAGGAGGCTCACTGATTAGACGTGACAAAATGGCCTATAACAGAATGTCCCCTAAAGTGCAAAGTCAAAGATGATAATTGATTATTGAAGTGCTTTACCTTGTGACAAGTAGGGTTCAAGGAAAACTGGCGAGCTTGATCTGTTACAATACATTTACAACATGACATCTTTGTTTTATGAGGGAGTCATACCCATACTCAGATCATAAGGTAGTATAACATGTACAATGATAAAAAGACATGTCCATAGATGGAATTGGTCGACCCATGGCTGGATCACTTTCTATATTATCACAACCATAATACATTTTGATCTTCGTATAACTCTTGAAATTGCAGCCTGGATGGATGAAACTAGATCTAGGTTCTTCTATCTCATCCACACTACCAACCAATGTATGATTCTAACCATGTGAATCAATGATCTATAGTCAAAGATGGTAGACACCATTTGATTATCAGCCAATGTTGTAAGTCGTTAACAGACGCGACAGAAACCACCGATGATGTTAATGGATCTCAAGGTACTATAGTACATTCCATATGGTGTAAGTGAATGAGTTTATGTCAAACACCACACAAAATATTTTGGTCAAAGGCCATTGATGTAAATCTGTCACTAAGAGTGAGGAAATTTTCCATTGATGTATGCAAGAACTAAGATACCAAGCGGTGTTTCTAAGTCAAATTCTTCGATGATGTTTTGATGTCGATAGGAAGCGACCCATCGCAAGAGGGCCTTTATGTATAACCCATAAACGACATGAAAAGGGTATGATGATTGAGACAGAATGATTAGAATGATGCTGACATGGAACTAGATTAGGAATGGAAGACATGAAATGAAGGCTTAATAGTATTGCAAAGAAGATCAACTAAATGAATTCTCTTGAACATACCATGACACTGAATGGAGTTTACAACAATGATGCAAAAATGGAATGGAGGCTCTGAAAATGGTATGACAACCAAAATACAAGAAGATTACTGAAGCGAATAGCCACAAATATGAAGTGGAAGAGTTACATGTTCAACAGTGACTCATTACCATTAGGAAATGGAATCCCTTTTTTTCCCAATTTCCCTAAGCCTACTCGTCAGTAGCTCTTTATTTCTTAATGAGCTTGAGGAGGATAACATATGCTTGATATGTAAGTTCATCCTTCAGATAAATCCCTCCAAGTATATTTAATGAACCCTAGGAAGGAGTGGTTCAACCTCATCATGATTAAAAAGTCCATATTGTTTGATGTTCTAACGAGTCTAGCAAAGGTAAAAGTCAACATGTTTAGAGTGTTTAGAGTGTTTGAAAAAGAGGAAAAAAATAAAACTCCAAATGTCCCTTTTTGTAGGTAGTCCCTTAGGTACGAAAAGGTAGGAAAAAAAGACCAAGAGAACGTTTTAGCTATGTTCAACTAGGGTATTCCTTTTTGGTAGCTACTCTATCCCAGTCTAGAAAAGGGTTAAACTTATACTAAGTAGAAATCTTTTCATTTACTTTTACGAGTTTCAAAAGACAAGTTCTTGACAATATTTTCATATTTTTGGAGTCTGAAAAGAGATGAAAGAGGACTCTAAGGGGTTCCTGGTTAGTAGGCCTAAATAGCCCTAAAAAGAGATAAATGTATACCCTATGGTCAAAGTAACATGTTAAAAACATAATGAAAACCTACTAAAAATTGTCAACCTGCTCAAAATACTACAAGAAGGGTTAAACATAACTATTCTATAGTAAAAATGAAGCATATATAGGTCAAAACACTAAAAATGAAGAATATGATGAGAAAATTACCATAAATATTCAAAATGACTTGTCATTTTTACGATTTACATTTTATCTTCAATAGTGAGTATGTGGACCCCTTTTCCCTTGATCTTATGCAACTGATTGTAACCAATCCAAGGAACCATTTCAAGTGTCATCGGTTCTAGGTAGGAACTAAAACCTTTCTCTATCTTTCTATGGTCCATTCTTGTGTTTTCAAGCAAAAAGTTTAAGGTTTTGAGGCCCCTGGGATTCCTAAAAAATTCCTTGGGAGAAACGCACCCCCTAAGTGTCGAAAATGACGTTGCACCTAGGTAGAGGTGCAATGCCATGATAAACAATACTGGGGTTGCATTGGACGCATTTTACTAAGTTGTCTCTCAGTTTTACCTCAAATTTTGTGAAGCTTTTCGCATGGGAAAGATCCTAATGGATCCCTTGTTGATGTTTCAGGTACACATTAGTACAAAATCGCATTCATCTAGCAAGAATGAGAACATGACGAACAAGATTTGAATGTAGAAAATGACCGTGCTACTATACAATTGCTCAAAAATTATGGGTTATTGAAATTCTTCTGGCTTCTTGCTATGAGGAAATGAATGGAGTTTTTGAAGTACCTTGTCCATTCATGGTATATTCAAGCACATGCACTCAGGTTTGGGGAGATTCTTCTTGCGATAGTGGTAGAGGATATTTACTTTCTAATGGGATTTTCAAAGCTAGGCGCCCTCGCCTCTCTTCTAGGTGTAATAATTGGTGCCGAGCTGGTGAAAGACTATATCACTACCAATTGAAGACCTTGAGCCCTTCCTACTAGGGATGGAAATATCAGCATAAAGGATGTAACCCATTACCTCTGAGAATGATCTTGTTCATTATTGCAAGATTGGTAGGCATCTCAACACTACATGTAGTGTTATCGAGAAATCGAGTGTCCACTCAGAGCTGCTAGTCCCACTAAGACTCGTAGCTATCTTATAAACAAACAAACTAAACCTAGTTTCACTTTCCTTTATGAGAAGTAGATAAGAGGGGAACAGAGGACACCAACCTTAGTATTGCGCTTGGTTCCTTGCTTGGTTCCTCTCCCTTCTGAAAGATCCTTGTCGCTCGTCCTTCGTTTACCTAGCTTCAAAAATCACCTGTGGAATCAAAGCAGCATAATACTATCGAAAAACATAGGTCTACAATCATAAACAATATAGGACCAGATATATATTGACCACACAAATGCATATATCATCAAGCATACAAGGATGTGGAGGAAAACTTGAATAGCTTTATTAATATCAAGAACAGCAAAGAGGATTACAACCAACTGTTCTGACCCAGCGTCATCCACTCAGCATGAAAGCCCTTCTTCACCTCATGAAAAGCTTAGATCACCCAACACTATGATGTTGCACCAGGAAACCAACAACACTTCCTTACAAGATACAAGATTCCAGCCTCTGGATCTCTGTAATGAGGGATCCATATATAGATGTTTGTAGGGGGGTGAGTTAGCTGCTAGGATTTTGATTAGTTTCCTCTCTCTCATAGTTTTTGATTCCACTTGGAGATTGATGATCTCTTACTCATCTTTGGGCGAATTTAGAGAGGCAAGTGTCACAGGAGAAGTTTCTGGAAGATTCCATGATCATCCACCTTTCAAATTGTCTCTACCATTTGTCTACTCTCGCCCATCGCACTCTACAGAAGGCCTTCCCAGTATGCATCGCGCTTTTTACACTGAGCAGGTGAGATGCATCGCACCCTCTGCACTCGGCAGTCTGTATGGTCCAGTTTTGACCCATTTTCTGTGGAGAACTTCTGGGAGATGATGTAATCAGCTGACCTTGTCCCTTTAGGGCATGAAGAAACACTTTTAGGGACATAGAAGCCCTTGGTTTATGCACATGTATGATTGGGGTTGTAGTGCCCAAAAATGTCTATAACAGTTGCCCCCTAAAGCATGAGGTCGTTAATCTTTTGATGTCGGATGAAATGCTTTATCATGAGGATCTGAAGTTTTTTCAAGCTGGAAGGCGACCTGTAATAAGATACAATACAATACATTATCTTCATAATATTTTTCATGATCTAGCTGAGGCGGGCATTTCCATGCTCAGCTTTATAATTCATTTTCATGTACATAGGATAGACAATCGTCTGTGTAGCAGACTGATGATTTGGATGGAGTGATCATCCTTTGATTCAGATGATCATCTGTTCGGCAATGATGTACATTTGATGTTTTTATATTCCTGAATATATCGCAGCCTGGATGGATGAAACTAGATCTGGGGTCTTCAAACTCATTCAATCTTCACTCGGAGTACAAGTTGATCCATGTGAAAAATGTTTTGGAGTTGAACATGGAAAGACATCGCGTGATTACCAGCCAATGATGTAAGTTGTTAACAAGCGCGAGAGGAATCACTGATAATGATGATGACCCTCAAGGTACTACAATACAATTCGCGTGGTGTGAAAATGGGACTTGGTGTCGAACACCACGCATAATCTCTCGGTAGAAGGCCATTGATGTAAACCTGTTGCCAAAATTGAGAAACTTGCCATTGAGGCATGCAAGCTTCAAAGTACTGAAAGGGTTGTTCCTAGGTCGAGTTCTTGGATAATGAGCTGATGTCAACAAGAAGTGACCCATCGTGGGAGGGCCTTAATGAATCCCACATCTACAACATGAAATGGAGCAAATGATTTTGGAAGTGAAAACGATTTGATGATATAGGGTTCAGGGTGGTGGTCATGAAAGAATGGAGTGTGAATGTATTGCAGTTGATGAGACACAGGTGAATTCTCTGAGTGACTTCTCTTGAACATACCGGCGACACTTGAAATGGATTGGTAGCATTAACCCCAAAGATGGATGGTACGATGGACCAATGGTGATATGACTGACGAATAGAATAACCCAACCCGACTCGGACGTGGAGTGAAAGTTTCATGTTCAAGAGCAACTTGCTACCAATAAAGTTTCGTCAAGTTTTCTTCCCAATTTTCCCCAGTCATTACTGACCAGTGCCTCTTTATTTTTATCAATCTTGAGGAGAGTAACATATGCTTGTTCTATAATTTTCCCTTCGGGCAAACCCGCCACTATGTTTTAACGAGCCTAGTGACAGTGAAACTCGTTCTCGTCCATTTGGACAAGTTTGTCACTATTGATTTTAATGAGTTTAACGACAATGATAACTCGGTCCTTTTTAAATTTTAGAGAGTCTCAGAAGGGATGGAAAGGAAACTCCAACAATCCTTTTTCATCATATAATCCCTTAAGTCTGAAAAAGTATAAAATAATATGAAAGGGATGAATTTTCAATAGTTTTAACGAGTTGAACAAGACAAGCGCTTGATCTTTTTGTGTAATAATTCCTCAGGTCCAAAAAGATTAAAATCTAGAGGAGGGATAACACTTCCGGTAGCTTTAGCAAACTGGAGAGGCCAATTGCTTGGCAATCTTTTCATATTTTATGGGTCAGGTGAAAAGAGCTTAAAGGAGACTTGTTTTTTTAGGAACGAGTGATAATTTCGGGTAGCAACTGATTCCAGGTAAGGTTTGGAATTTTCCAATCATGGCAGCATCACAAGGATGGTTAACAGAATCACTCATCGCAGATATTCCTTAAAAAGGGTAAAAAATCAAATGGAGGCATATGATCAGGTAAAACAGAGTGGAGGTGATGATGAGAACATGACTGAGGCTCAAACGCTAATGATAATGCATTCATAATCGTTATTTACCAGAGATTTTTTTTAATGAGCTTAAACTCTGGGGGAAACATTTTCTCATTTCCTAGGTTTAATTTTTAACGAGTTTGAACTTCATATAAAAATTGCTCGTGCGAGTCGTATAACAAGGACATCCCATCAATAGATTCCATTTTTTATGGAGCTTGTACCTTTCGAAGCTTTGCTCCGTATACCTGTCGCATGTAAGCTAGGAATGACCAACTGCTGTCCTAGGGGTTAAACTGCTAAGGTCAGGTAGGAAAATTTTTCTTTTACTTTGCCGGTTCCATTTGGCCCCTATGAAGACGAACAGTCGATTCAACCACTCACCCAACTTAAGAAGTTGAAACTAGTAGAACTATAGAGGTCGCTCTTCACTTGCTCGCAAAAGGTTTGCATGCCCCTAGGCATAGCGAAGTAGAGTTTCTAGGTTACCCTTCATTTTTTAGACAAAACATTTGTTCTATGGGGAAAGGAATACCTTCTAATGGAGGTATCTTATTCCAATCTAATTCCCTCTTCCTATACGGACGGGTATCGGACTAGTCATATATCCTTCATAGAAACCTACTCTATGCCTAGAGTTTTCCTGCCAGAACAGGCCAGGGTTCATGCCTCCTGGGTTTTAGCCATGCCCTCCCGAATTACTCGTGTTCTTCAGGTGGATGAACTGGAGATTGATGATACATTCCTTGCATGAAAATACCATTTATGGATGGAATTTGACTATTAACTATGTGTGAGCCGGGGAACAAAAGCTGGTCTACAAGCTGGACAACTCGGCCTTCATGGAGAAAACACATTACTCTAAAAAGTGAGGAGACAATGGACCCCATGCTATAAATATAGTCGCACCCAAGGAGTAGATTATAGTCTAGAGGTCCTTGGACTACCATTACATTCATATAAACGGTTTTCCTTCTCAAATTAATAGGCACATTTGGAAGGATCCCTAACGGTTGACCGGTTCCTTTGTCGAAGCCTGTCAAATTTCTCATCTCGGGCATAAGCGATGGTGAACCAAGTGCTTTCCAAGCAGTTGAGGAAAGGATACTCACAGAAGCCCCTTCATCTATGATGGTACCGACCATGACCATTCTGTAATCTTGTACAATGATTCAAAATGGTACACTAGCCAGTAAATGGGGTCTGCCTAGTAGATTCCAATAGAAGGAAACAACTAGGTTGCTTGGAGGTGGGACCGAATAGACGGCTGGATACGACTCTAATGAACTTCCTTCCTGTGGTAAAGGAATGGGTATATTGCCCCCATGTTCATCGGAGTCTATGTTTACGAAAAGAATTTGAACGGTGTCATTCTCATTCTCTTCAGTGACTGTATAATCTAGAGATGGACCTTCTGAAGGCAAGACCAAGTCAACTGCCACCTCGACATTTTGACTTTCATCTAGTGAGGATTCAGAGGGTTTATATTCAATGATAGACGCTTTGACCGACCATAATGGCGTGTCAGTCAGATTTTCAACTAGTGATGGACTTGGCAAGAGTTTCTTCTATCTAGGAGGAAGTCGTAGCAGTGAAGCAAGACGGTTATCCAAAACTCTTTTAGCTTTGTCTAGGAAGCGAAAACAGTGGACGACGTGATCGCCTTCACACAGTTTACAAGGGAATTTACATTTCCTTTTCTATCTAGATACTTCGCTTTCACTAGTTGATGGTGTACATTCAATGTGATCATCAGAGGTCGATGACACCAAATTGTGCAAATGAGGAGACCAGTCCCTTAAGATCTGAGGAATGCAAGGACAATCTCAATGATAGTGATCTCCTTTGCAAATGACACATGGATATTTAGGATTGGACGGTGTAGTGTGTGGATTTTCACTAGATGATACACGGTTGCCCCTTGTTGTCTTTGGCTCCTTCTTCTTCTTTTCCTTCTTCTCCTTCCCCTTCTCCTCCTTCTTAGTTACTTGATTTTCAGCTTTACGAGCTTCATCAAGCGAAGAGAAAGGAGGAGAGGGAGAAAAGAATGAAGTAGAAGGTTGGGGGGCAACTCTAGTATCATCTAGTTGCTGACTTGATTGTTCAGGAATCACGGTGTTCTAAACGAGAGAGGTAGAGAAGAGCCATATTGGCAAGCCAATTGTCAATCCTGGAAGTGACAATGTGGCCATATGAGGTGCACCAACATCTCCCCAAGCGGAGAAAGGACTAGCATTTCCTCCAAGGGGAAATCCTTGGTTGGTAGACTCCATTTTCCTCAACCTAAGACCAACGCGGGAATAGTGATATTATTCCAATTAAAATAAATTTTATATGCTTTGACACAACTTGTTTTTTCAATTTTTAAGAGTCAAGAAAAAACAAAAGATGACTCTAGTCGCCTTCTATTTTTAATGAGCCTGAAGTGACAAGTTCTCAGATGGACCTTTTCCTTTAAGGATTCTGAAAAGGAATGAAAGAGACTAATCTGGAAATCTAGATAGAGGGATTACCAAACCAATCGCAAAACTGCAGAATACTTTTTACAGTACAGCAGTCAATCTTCTCGAATGCTGTGTTCAGTGCATTGCAATCGATAGGGTGGTAGACACAGCTTCCTAAGGATAAACGATATAGCCTATTGTGGTCTTTCAATATATACTTGACGGTATGTGGGAGCACAAGTCCGTACTGGCACTTGTCTTCTCAAAGAGGAGGAATCACCCACCCAGCAATGAAAGCGATACTTACCAGGCTTTATGACGCCGGAATATGTCTCTAGCCTAGAATTCTAAATGTTGTGCATTAGGTTCCAAAGCATTTTTATGTTCATTGAATTTATTTTATAGTTGATCTTGCTTAAGAAATTTGCCTTTCAGGTTCACCACGTGATGTAGATATATAACTCCTAAAATGCAATCTAAGATGATAAACAATCATTTAATCTTCTTTTTGCAATGAAAATCCTAGCTACTAAGGAAAAAGAAATGAGATTCTTTCAACATAGAGCACAGAGCACATAGTAGATGCACTGTCCTAAATCAAACCAACAAGTAGTCTAAATACAAATGCACATGAGTGTATTTGTTTTTAGCCTTCTTAATGTGTGAATGACAAGAATAATGCTAAGTACAAATCTGGATTATCTTTTCAAAGTGATAGTACTAACAATTTTTCTTCAAAATACGAAAGGGAGATAATAACGACACTTTGCAATTTTGAATTGAAAACTACTTTCGACACTTGAAAAAACACTAATTCAAATCAATTACAAGAGTAACAGTATAATCAACCATCAAGAACAATAGGATTCTTTTCTTTGACTGAAAATGACACTTGCGACACTTCCAAATCAAGAAACGACAGTTCGATTATGCTACTTCTTTGTAAAAGAGAACTAAAAATGGCACACAATACACAAAAACATTTATAGTTCTTTGCACAATGGAGGCGGAATGATGGAAAGGAAGGGGGTTTGAACAGAGGTGTATTGATCATAGACAACAAAACTCCTAAATAAAGCTGAAGGGAGTGAACAAAAACCAAAATCTGGAAGCATAAGAGGTCTTATCTGATCAATGCACCTGTAACACATGGAAAGTGTGATGCAGTGCACCTACTACACACGGGAGGTGCAATGCATCCAGATTCCCAAGAGGAGAAGGTGTGATGATCCAGGGATGAGACTTCAACTTGGTTTTTGGTCACAGTTTGCAGCTCAGTTCAAGTATTTAGGCCGAGCAAGTGATGTTCAGTAAATATAAATCACAGGGGTTGATCTAATGAGGTTACTAGAGCCACCACCAGGGCAATTAGAATGTTTGCAAATTGATTGTTCAACTTATAAACAAAACCCGGAGATAGACTGAAGCTGCATTGATCTACTTTGCACTTTCTTAGAAAATGTAGTTTGTAGGCTAGCTGGCTTGACTTCAAGCACCGTTTGTGAGTTTATAAAACAAAAAAATATAGACAAGCAAACAAGCTATTCGCTCCCCAGTGGAGTCGCCATTTTGTTATTGGGAAATCTAGTGTCCACTCAGAGCTGCTAGTCCCACTAAGACTCGTAGCTATCTTAGAAACAAACAAACTAAACCTACTTTCACTTTCCTTTATGAGAAGTAGATAAGAGGGGAACAGAGGACACTGTCATGCGGAATGAGTCGATCTTGCGGACAAGATAGACCTTCCTAGAATCTAATGAAGACCTAATGACAAACAAACCAACGAGACACTATGTTTCTTTAAATGCGCTTTATAAATAATGGCAAACAAATGTGTTTAAGGCCTACCTCATGTCCAACGCAAGTTTGGAGATGCCTTCGCTCCTTTGATCCAAGTAAGTTCTTTCGTCACAAACCTGCAAGAACAAACAAGGCAAACAATTAAATAGCACCTGAATATCCAGTATTATAAAACATATTCAACATGAAAGTCAAGGAGTCCATGAAACAAATAACATGAGATACTTGTTGAGAAAAATGAGCTTGATTGTATTAATTCAAAAGGAGAGGAACCTTACAACCTTTGCCTTGACGTTGTACAAGCTCCTCCCAGGGTCCAACAAGAAGTCTCCTCTACTTTGACAAGCTTCACTCACTCCCCAATGAAGCCAAACAGGTATGTGATCTCTCCTCTTAAGTTCAACTAGGAAGTCTTGATTTCACCAGCATTTACCCTAAAAAATGTTCAGCTTCTAACCTCTCTAGCCACTAACCCAATGCCTCAATTTATAGTGCAATGGAGGGAATTTACTAGGTCCTCCTTCAAAGGGATAGAGTCCTCCTTCAAAGGGATAGCTCCTCTCAACAAGGGATTAGTTCCTCCTATGATGGGATGCATGAACCACTTGGAGCGAACAATCCACGTAACAAATGCTTCTAGAAAACTCTAGAATTAAACCAAGATGAGTTTTTTAAGATAAAGATTGCGCCTTTTGACTTTTACAGGGGTACGCAGCTTCCCCTTTACATACAAATCGTATAAGTACGCATATACCTTGAACAAAAGTTGCGGGCCCGCAGGCAAAAGTAAGAGAAAGTGCGGAACCAGAGTTACGTTACTTTTTTGTTGTCTTTGTCTCTTTTCTCAAGCTTGTTTTGAAGAGCTGAGGTTTAAGACTTTCTTAGGAAGCTGGTATAGGTGATGATAGGCCTACACCGATTGCAAATAATCAAGGTGATGATATTTTTGTGTAACACCTCCCACCTACATGTACGACACAACACCCTTTCTAGCTTCACAACATAACAAACAACAATCAAACAACCAAGCAAATAAATCACAACCGGAGCACATCACTGAAAGGTAAACAACCCCCAACCTAGCACAAGGCTTCAAATGAAAAATAGACTACTAATAACAAACCCACCCCACTGTTGCACCCCTTCGTGTACAAAACACCCAACAACCTTTCCAGCAAGAAAGTCAACAGGGGTCAAGAATCAAACTCCAAAGAGTTATCACGGGCGGACACTCAACGCCGGAAAAAGCTACGGGCCACAAATACATTGATGGTGCAAGGCCACTAAAAGGGAGGGACTCCCGCAAAGCGCACACCACGAAACAAGGAAATAAATGACCAAGTCCCACAAAAAACCCACAATCCAAAGGGAGGAACAAAGACACAACCCGATACTTCTTTTTCCCTTAGAAGAGGAGTGGCTCATGAGAGGAAGAGGAATTCCCCCAACGGCAAAGGCACGAGATAAGATTGCCAACCTCTTGTCCACTAGCTGGGAAAATTGCGATCCTGATGGAGCTCAGACTGAGGGAGGGTTTTTCATTACCTGGACACCCAACCCTTCCGCGAGGGCATTGTCAAGGCACGGTCGGGAGGGACTAGGGTGTCAACCCAACGGGATCAACCGCTCTTCATCCATCCCCCACTGACCCCACCCCGACAATTTCCCCTCACGGAAGGTTTGAGTTACCAAGCGCACGCGCAACCACTCCCTCGACCCAACCACCAGTGAAAAAGCTCACCCAAGCAACACATCAACCACCGCCGCCTTTTCGAGAGAACCAAATATGGAAGCCCACACCCTTGGCCCATTCCTTCCAATGAACAAAAGACCGAGCACCGCTACTACGAATGAGTCTGAATTTTTTATCCATCGTATTTCCCGAGCATCTCAATCGCAACAACCATATCCTCCCGAACAGTTCGTCAGAAGGGCTCCCAAGAAACAAGCTTCCGAACCCCCCGCAGAAACACATTGGGGGAAAGAAAAACAAAGGATGGGTGGGACAAGCACAAGCATGGCTTGCAAGCACACACAAAAAAACAAGCATTACAAGACAAGCAACCAACAATGTTCCTACCAAACACCAAACCTTCTCCCCTAGAGACACATCATGCAGTCCCACAACATTGCAATCGAAACCCAACCAACCCGAACCAAAAAAGAAAACCCCTGCTATCAATGATCCTACCGCAAGTTCACCTACGGTAACCTTGTTACGACTTCTCCTTCCTCTAAATGATAAGGTTCAATGAACTTCTCACGACGTCGATGGCGGCGAACCACCATCGTCGACGCAATCCGAACACCTCACTGGATCATTCAATCGGTAGGAGCGACGGCGGTGTGTACAAAGGGCAGGGACGTAGTCAACACGAGTTGATGACACGCGCTTACTAGGAATTCTTCGTTGAAGACCAATAATTGCAATGGTCTATCCCCATCATGATGCAATTTGAGAAGATTTCCCGATCCTCTCAAACCAGGAAGAAAAGCTCGTTTGCTGCATCAGTGTAGCGCGTGTGCGGCCCAAAACATCTAAGGGCATCACAGACTTGTTATTACCTCAAACTTCCATGGCCTAAACGGCCATAGTCCCTCTAAGAAGCTGGCCGTGAAGGGGAACCTTCGTGTAGCTAGTTAGCAGGCTGAGGTCTCGTTCGTTATCGGAATTAACCAGACAAATCGCTCCACCAACTAAGAACGACCATGCACCACCACCCATAGAATCAATAAAGAGCTCTTAATCTGTCAATCCTCACTATGTCTGGACTTGGTAAGTTTCCCCGTGTTGAGTCAAATTAAGCTGCAGGCTCAACTCCTGGTGGTGCCCTTCCATCAATTCCTTTAAGTTTCAGCCTTGCGACCATACTCCCCCCGGAACCCAAACACTCTGATTACTCAAAAGGTGCTGGCGGAGTCCTTAGAGAAACATCTGCCCATCCCTGGTTGGCATCGTTTATGGTTGAGACTAGGACAGTGTCTGATCGTCTTCGAGCCCCCAACTTTCGTTCTTGATTAATGAAAACGTCCTTGGCAAATGCTTTCGTAGTGGTCCATCTTTCATAAATCCAAGAATTTCACCTTTGACAATGAAATACGAATGCCCCCGTCAGTCCCTATTAATCATTACTCCAGTCCCGAAGGCTGACATGTTAGGACCAGACTCCTATCACGTTATTCCATGCTAATGTATTCAGAGCATAAGCTTGCTTTGAGCACTCTAATTTTTTCAAAGTAACAGCGCTGGAGCCGTGACCCAGCCAATTAAGGTTAGGAGCACGCCGCCGACAAAAGGGACGGAAGGGCAGGTGCACATCGAGTAGGCAGACCGACCTTTATGACCCAAGATCCAACTACGAGCTTTTTAACTGCAGCAACTTAAATATACGCTATTGGAGCTAGAATTACCGCGGTTGCTGGCACCAGACTTGCCCTCTAATGGATCCTCATTAAGGGATTTAGATTGTACTCATTCCAATTACCAGATTCGATGAGCCCAGTATTGTTATTTACTGTCACTACCTGCCCAGGTCAGGATTGGGTAATTTGCGCGCCTGCTGCCTTCCTTGGATGTGGTAGCCGTTTCTCAGGCTCCCTCTCTGGAATCGAACCCTAATTCTCCGTCACCCGTCACCACCATGGTAGGCCTCTATCCTACCATCGAAAGTTGATAGGGCAGAAATTTGAATGAAGCATCGCCAGCACAAGGGCTGTGCGATCCGTCAAGTTATCATGATTCACCGGAGAAGCGGGCAAGCCCGCGCCGGCCTTTTATCTAAAAAATGCATCCCTTCCAAAGAGTCGGGACTTGGTGCACGTATTAGATCTAGAATTACTACGGTTATCCGAGTAGTATGGTACCATCAAAAAAACTATAACTGATTTAATGAGCCATCCGCAGTTT
Organism: Pinus taeda; assembly: GCA_000404065.3. Taxonomy (NCBI): domain Eukaryota; kingdom Viridiplantae; phylum Streptophyta; class Pinopsida; order Pinales; family Pinaceae; genus Pinus; species Pinus taeda. Next base: position 49,789 of record APFE030168603.1, read on the forward strand.
CACAGTCTGAATTAGTTCATACTTAGACATGCATGGCTTAATCTTTGAGACAAGCATATGACTACTGGCAGGATCAACCAGGTAGCAACCTCCCACTTCAAAGGGCATTCCGAGCGCTCTCTTACCAAGAGCCAACCTGAACACCCATCAAGTCAAAGAGATGTCAAAATATCATGTAAAACTTTTATGCCTTGCACCTCTTGCATCCCAATAAGGAAGCACACGCAACATGCCCAGGACATAGCGAACAAATGGGTAGACCTGCCGAGCCACAATGAACGAAGGCCACTCTGGAGTTTGCAACCGTGCCCCTGACCGACAAGAAAATGATGGATCACTCACCTACTCCCCTAGAAATGAATGACTCCAAAATCCTCCACGCCGCACAACGCGGCAACCTAGGAGTCCACCCAGACAGCAGCAACGGTGGACCTCGATCGCATGATCACCTGTGGCAGCCTCAATGCAAAGGAA
>APFE030168603.1:51906-64055 GCA_000404065.3 Pinus taeda
TGGAGAATCTATTCTTTATAGAGCATGAAATTAATCATTTGTTTGAGGTACCTCCTAATTTTTATAGACACACAGAGGTAGATGAGACAGTGGTTAAAATGAGAAGACATCAATTACCCCCAGCTGATTGGTGGCAAGCAATGTTGGAAATTTTGCCAAGATAATTCCACTTTGCTTTTTTTTTCCTTTTTTTTTTTTTTTTGGAGAAAGATCATCATACAGGTCAGCAGACAGGTCAGCATACAGGTTAGCAGGCAAGTCAGCATATAGGTACAGCAAAACACATACATATGACTCAGCAATCCACCCAAATAGCAGGCTAAAATTAACGCAGCATTTAAAGCACTGCTACCGCCTATTTTCACAGCCAAAAGTCAAATCTGTCTGACAAAGGAATGTCTGCTATCTTAGCATTTAAAGTTATATTTATGTGTCATTTACTTTTGTAAGAAAGTTGGTGGTGCAATTTATTGCACCATAACTCTCCACTAAGATATTTTATACCCTATTTTTGTATATATATCCCCTCAGATAACGCATTGAGGGTCGGTTGTAATACAATTCTTCCTGAAGAGCTCTGATGTATACTGAAGACTTTTTGATAATAAAATTGCTAATGGAGATTGCTGGTTTCAACGCTGTCTAAGATGGATATGTAAAGCTCTGTGTTACTGCAGAATTCCCGTGTCATTTGCTGAATCAATAAGTTTCTCTTAATTGTGTATGTGTTTCCTGTTTGTTCCATAACTTTTGTGTTTTCATAATCTCAGTAAATAGAGGAAAAGAATATCCTGGGATTTGTTCCAAACACCCTATGCTCAATCTCTATTTTTAAATATGTTTTCTGCTGGATTAGCCATAGATATGAATTCTTAATTGCTCATGTCTAAACTTATCCTAAACATGGTGAATACTGTTTAAGAATTCTTAACTGCTCTTAAGCATTACTTTCATGTTTCTTCATTAGCATAGTGAAAGATTCTTAATTGCCTTTCACTCACTAAATTCCCACCTTCACCAACAAATCTGATATATTGTTTTCACACATGCCTAACTTGCTCTACAACAACACTTTGTCTCCACATATCCACTTTCAGGAGCACAAATATCTCAACTCCATTGCCCAATAGAACAAACTGTCCTGTAAATCTATACTTCAGTTCTAAAAGAATTCACCAACCCACCAAATTCAACAAACAGTGCATCATAACTAGTCTAAAAATTCATCAAACAAAGCTAAACTATAAAGAGAGAGCCCTCTCTGGCTACCGATAGGCTAGGACCTATAGCTACAAGATTGGTTAGTGGTTACCTCGGCCGTATTCCCTTTAGGAAACAGGTAACAACCTGAGTGATAACACACTACACGTTAACTTCCTCTATGAAGTTGTTCTTTAGCATGAGATGTTTTCACTGCAATATGCATGGAGGTTCCAACTGTAACTCTCTGTCTTTCTCCACCTGCAATACAGACCAATCAATAACATGATCAACATCCTTTATATACTTATTAAGCAATGAAATATGGAAAGCATCATGGACTTTCACTATTTGAGGCAGTGCAAGTTAATATGCCACTGGTCCAATCCTCTCAAGGATCTTGAAATGCCCGCAATACCGTGGTGCCAACATGGCACATGAACCAATCATCAAAGAGATTTTCTTGGGCTTGATGTGCAAATACACATGATCCCCAACCTGAAACTCCTTGAACACCTTGTGTTGATCTGCATAACTTTTCTGTCTATCATGTTTTTCCTTTAGATTCTTCTTTATAACCTGCGTTTCCTGCTCTATGTCTACCAACATGTCTAGTCCAATAAGTACCTTGTTCACTGGATCACTCCAATTGATGGGAGCGTTACAACTTTTTCCATACAATGCCTCAAAATGACTCATGCTCAATGACTCCTGATAATCATTGTTGTATGCGAACTCAACCAATGGAAGATACTCATCCCATTTCTTCCACTTATGCATCACATACATCCTCAACATATCCTCCAAGATTTTGTTGACCCTCTCTATCTGTCCATTTGTCTATGGATGATAAGCTGTGTTGAAGACTAACTTTGTACCTAAGCCTGCAAATTGCTCCTTCCAAAACTTGGAAGTGAACTTTTCATCCTTTTCCAACACAATCTTCTTTAGAACACCATGTAGTCTCATTGTCTCTCTGATGAACACTTGTGCTACCTCACTGGATGAATATGTATTCTTTACTAGAATGAAGTGAGCCACTCGCTCAATCTTTCAACCATGACCATAATAGATTCATGTTGCTTCACTATCCTTGGAAGACCTGTGATGAAATCCATGGAAATGACCTCGCATTTCCATTCTAGAATTGCTATAGGATGTAGTAAACCACCTGGATTCTTACATTCTGCCTTGACCTATTGACAATCTAAACATCTAGCCACAAACTCTGCCACTTCCTTCTTCAGATTCAGCCAATAGTATAATTTCTTCACCACCGTCAATGCCTTCTGATATCCTAGATGACCCTAGTATGGCTTGGTGTGAAATTTCCTCAGGATAAGATTCTCGAGCTCACTGCAATCCGGTACATAGATCTTGTCTCTAAATCTCACCAAAGCATCTGTTGTGAGATGATAGTTTGCATCTTGATCACCTGTACTTGTAACTATACCCATACATGTGCCTGTACTTCCACTTGTACATGTACCTGTTCTCTATTGTAACATGTGCATAATCTCCAAGTATTTGTCATCCCGCTATCCTACTTGCAAGATCCTATCCTTTAACTCTGTCCCATAGGAGCTCGTAGCTGCTATATGATTTACCTATACCTTCTTGCTAAGAGCATCCACAACCCGTCTCTCCTTCCCTTTGATGTGTCTAATCTTGAAGTCAAACTCAATAAGGGTAGCCAACCATCTAGCTTGTCTAGCATTCAAATTCAATTGATCAAAAAAAATCTCAACCCACTGTGATCACTCATCAATGTAAACCATCTGCTAAGAAGATAGTGCCTCCACATCTTCAATTCATGTATAATCATTGCTAGCTCAATATCGTGTGTTGGATAGTTCTACTCATGCTCATTCAGTTTTCGTGACTCATAGCACACTACATGTCCTTCTTGCATGAGAACTCCACCAAGTCCTCTCTTGCAAGCATATGTACACACTGCAAACTCCTTCTCCAGATCTGCAATTTTAGCACTAGTGCATGTATCAACAATTGCTTAAGATGCTCAAAACTAGCTTCACATTCTTCTGTCCATTTGAACTTCTTACCTTTGATGTGATAGGATATGCAATGTGTGAGAAGTTCCTAATGAACCTCATATAGTAGCCTGTCAATCCCATAAATGATCTCACCTCATACACATTCTTAGGAGCTGCCCACTCCATAATAGCCCTTATCTTTTATGGATCCATTGGTATGCCATCCTTGGAGACAACATGCCCCAAATAATGTACCTTAGTCTTAAAGAAGTTTCACTTGCTAAGTTTAGAATACAACTGATGCTCTCTTAGCAACATCAACACTGCTGCTAAATGCTCGGCATGTTCCTCTTGATTCTTAGAATATACCAGTATGTCATCAATGAATACAATAACAAACTTGTTCAGATAAGGATGCAACACACTATTCATCAAACACATAAATGTAGCTGGAGCATTAGTCAAACCAAATGGAACAACAACAAACTCATAATTCCCATACCCGATCCTGAATGCAGTCTTGAAGATATCCTCTTCCTTGATGTGTACCTGATGGTATCTCAATCTCATGTCAATCTTAGAGAACATTGTTGCTCCCTTCAACTAATCAAACAAATCATCAATCCTTAGCAAAGGGTACATGTTCTTGATCGTTACTTTATTCAGATGCCTGTAGCCAATGCAAAATCTAAGAGTACCATATTTCTTCTTTCATGAACAACACTGGTGCCCCAAGATGATACACTCAGCGTAATGGACCCCTTGTCCAACATTTTCTTCAACTGCAACTTTAACTCAACCAACTCAAGTGTGCTTGTCCTATAAGGTGCTTTTGATGCTAGAGCTACCCTTGGTACCAACTCAATAGAAAATCCTACCTCCCTGTGATGTGGAAAATTTGTAATTTTCTAATGTCCCAAGTGCAGAAAATTTGGAATAGACAATGATATACAAAAGAAAATTTGATTCATACATAGAAAAATTAAATGAACAACAAATGCTCAATACAAAACAGAAATGTGAACCAACTGATCCATTTTATTAATGGAGTGGAGCAAGTACAATAGTGCAGAAAATGCACCTGGGCTTGCCTCAAGGGAAAGATTGACAAAACTCAGGTTTCAAACAGTAATCTCAATGCTGGAAAGAACTGCTCCTCTAATGCTCTATGCTATCTCCTAGTAACTATAACTCATGGTTGTAAAGGAGCTACAAGAAACCCCACCTTCGTTTCTTAGAAATTGATGAAACTTCAACCACAAATGCCTTGGTCAAAACCCACAAAAACCCATAAATGGTTTGGCTTGATTTTAACCTCCCAAAATCGACCCCCCAAAGGCACTGTGCAATCCCCAACAATTCTACACTGTCTGTTGCAATGATATGGCTGAAAACCCCACTTCCAGTGCTCAGAAAATTCAGAAAATTTATATCTAGGATCATTGTCAAAAACCCATAAATGGTTTGGCCAGATTTTGACCTCCTAAATTCGACCTCTTCTATGGCCCACACCTTCCAAACAACTGCAGAAATATGGCCTGCAAGGAATGATCATAAAGTCCTCCTCCAAGCTATGAAATGGAAGCAAATACCACTCCAAATATCTCCTCTAACCTCCATAGCAAAGCTTAGCCTCAAGGACTGATACTCTACCCACCAAATGAGCTCCCACACACTGCCTTTGCACTAACCCAGGTAGTGCGAAAGTCACACTGCCAAGCTAGAAGCTCAATCAACTCCCAAACTATCCTAGATGTTGACAATCCTCCATAGCCTCCTCTCTAGAAAATCTTACGTCAAATATCCACTGATAAGCACCACTAATGACTCGGCCTCCTCTCCGTTGCGTTCCCCAGTAATACACACAACCTGGAAGGGAATGCTATTGTTGGGAATCACAAAGTGATCCTCCTCCTGAAGAAATGAAGAAAACCTTCCTAGGGTGGCACTCAAAGTCCCGTGAAGAAAGGGTGAGCTCTCCACCTGAAGAAATAATACTAAACAACCAGTGACTCGGCTAAGCAACTCGAGCGACCAAAGAGAAATCGATATATTGTAATAAGATGATTGAAATGAGGAGAGCTACCTTCCTTATATAGATTTCGTTGAGCACTTTTCCCTCCAATTTTACCTCCATCGTGGGCCCTCACTTAACCACCTACATGCAAAACTTAACCACCTTCATGCAAACCGAACTAGCAAGTGCGTCTTTCCCTAGAGTGGGTGGCGCCCATGTGTAATTTAACCACAACAAAATAAATTCTCCTAAGTCTAATCTCCTAATAAAAATTGAATGGGCCCCAAAATATAGAAATTAATCATGTTCCAAAATAATTTAGGAAGGTACATTACAGTTCTCCCCTCCCAAATGGTTCTTGTCCCCAAGCAACTTCAGTGTTGGATGCTCAAGTATGTGCTCGCCCTCCCAAGTGGCATCCTCATTTGGCAAGCTCCTCCAATTCACCAAAAAAATTGCTTGTCCTCAAGAAATCTCTGAGCAAGCATCCTCTCTAACTGTTGCTCCCCACTATCACTGCAAAATGTGGTTCCTAGATGTGCCACTGGATTGTGCCTGACCTTTGCTTTGTCCTAATATGAAAGAATCCTTCAATACTAGGATCCCAGGCCATCCTGTCCAACATGAAGCTGCTCTCGCTCCACTCATTATCCTGCCCAGTGCAAGTACTAGAAGTTTGTTGCTCCATCGATGACTTGCTAAAGCCCAATGGAAGATTTGTATGATCTCCCCCTGTAGTAGCCAGCACATCCCTAAAGGTTATTGAGCTGTGAAGAGTTGTGATGCCCCAGCTCCCTGCTAGTCCCAAAGTGCTACCACCATGTTGATGATGTGCTGATATGACTATAACATACTCCCCATCATGCGTAGACAGTATCCTCCCCTCCTGAGGCCTGGTGGCAAAAAAATTGTGAGAGTCAAGCTCATCCTCCCCAAGCATCTCCATGATGCCAATATCTACCCCTCCACTGCCAATCTCAACTCTGAGCCATAAAAGGACAAGTCCGTCTCAACATGAAGTGGAGGTCTATAGCGAACCCCCATGTTTTAAACCCAAAGTGAACTGGATCATCCTCTATAGTGACCTTGCTCATCTCAAAGTGGAATGATCTTCCCGCCAACTGGATCCCCGGATTCCCCAAACATACGGGGAGCTCATAACTCCCACTCCTCATAGGATGTCACTGCATAACATCGTTACCATCTAGAACCCATCTGGCCCTCATCACTAATCCCTATATGTATTCCCTAAGTGGAACCCAAGTATAAGGAGTAGGTCTCATGCCTGTGAACCTACCCTGCTCCTGCCAGACCACATAGTGAATTATGCTATCCCAACTCCTAATGATACACCTTGACACTGCTCGGAGTCTAGGTACCCTCTTGTAGACAAATTCTACCATCCACCATCCCTCAAGTTTGAGCTCAGGGGTGGAATATATGTTACCTCGACTACCAACCACACCATCCCTAAGCTTGTATCCGATAGATCATGCTCCTACCAAAGGTCTCAATTGAAGAGTCTCCTCCCGACTAATGGCATGCAGTGTCTCATCCAGTTGTCTAGGGTGAGCCTCCCATACCCTACTACCTAAATGAAGAGTGTCAAGGGGAAACAACCAAACACTTTGTGACTGTAAGTAACACTAGAGGATGATGGGAGAGTATGTCCCAAACCGTATGATCAACATTCTGCCATAATGCCCAAAAGTAATCCTATAGATGACACTATCTCCACCTCAGATATGCGGATAACTCCCTCGAAGCCCTGTCTCTGCTAAGCATGGTGTCCCCATATGCTCAACAATTTCCTCATTGATCCTAGGTGAGATGCATCCAATGATACACCTAATGACCCTATCCATATTCCTCCTTGGAGGCAAAGCTCCAAGAGCCTGCTACGTCGCACCATGCATCAATGCACAACACCAAGCAACACTGCATTCCTCGACATGCCACTGTATACCGTAACCTGTCCCTGTACACCACTGGATACCCCCGACTACAGCTATGACATCTCGTACTGTCCTTTGTCTTGCCTATGCCACTGAACCAATCACTCCCTGTATGTACTCAATGTGATGTGATGCACTCCCCTATGCATCTCCATGTCCATTTGTAGACTAATTCTCCTACCCATTCCTGAATGAGATGACCTAAATTTGTGTCCCTATGCATCGGCCCACACCTGAATGGTATCATCACCTCCATCATCACATCATCATACCCTCTAGTGAATGGATCTTCACTCCAAATCCTCCCTGAGGGACTCGAGAAGTGAATATCCCTTTGTGTTAGCAGTGATGCTACCCCTTCACTACTCCTCTGCATCCTTTATGCCCCACACAAAAGTGAAGAATCCCCAACTCCATACAAGGCATCATCTAGTGGATTTCCATTTCCAACTCCTTTGAAAAACTCCTGCCAAAATGTGTTGATCACCCTGTGATCCTGTGTACAAACATTGCACCAAGTTAACCCAAGAAGTTTGTCCACAAACTAGTTGGCCACTGGTGCTGACCGAAACTCTCCTAGCAGAGGTGCACACTCGATTGCTAAGTCAACTATACCCTCTAAGTCATAGTCAACTAGTATACCTGGGAAATGATAGGTGGTCCCTCCCGGATCCCATTGCCAGTCGGGGCTTCTGGCATCCCTAGTTCCTGGAAAATCATGCTGAGCTCCACCCGGGTCCAATACCATCTTGATAGCCCACTCCACTGGGTACCAACTCAAAATCTCTCACCACCCAACCCCAAGAGAGGGATTGAATGCACAAACTCCTGTAAATAGAACAGCCCTAGCATGTGGGTGTTGCACCCTATGTAACTCAAGTCATCTCATCTCTCTATCCTGACCAATACATAAAATCTGACTAGGTAGCTTTATCTCTATCTGTCCAATGGGCCAAGGTAACATAACAGTGTTGCCAACCCCATCTATGTATGCCCAAAGAGGGTTGCTTTCATGCTCCAATGTGAACTCTAGTTGCACCAGTAGGGAATCCAACCACCCCCCAACATGAGTTAATTTTACCATGGACTTGGCAAAAATTTCTCTCATGCCCTCCAGTGCCTCGTTTTGCTACAAAATAGCCTCACACACTAATGTGACCTTCCTTTTTAATGGTATAAGTTCGGCTTGAAACTAGTGGAATTGTCGTGGGCATCTATCGCCTGTAAACTTGCTCACAGTTTCAGATACCTCAGCAACTGTTGGCATCTCGTCCATGGGTGGCTCCTCCTCAACAGATGGATCTATGTGTCTAGGCTCTATCTTCTCCACCAAGGTGTCAACTGGGGCTATCAAAGAGGTCTCTAATAAAGGAGACTCTTGTGCCACATCAAGTATATCAGTGTGCTCCTCACCGTCCTGTGGGCTCTCAGCATGATGGTCAACCTCCTCCTCAGGCTCTTGATATCAAATCCATGTCTCCACCATCAAAAGCACTCCCTGGTCTCACCCTCTAATTGTCTCTGTCCTGCCTACTCCTTTTGAGGAGATCTAGTACCCTGATCTAGTTTACTTTCCCCACATGATGTAGATGGTTTCATCCCCATGACCTTCTCACCTATAGCATCCCTATTGTATGGGTGATGATGGGTTTGGTATGTCACCCTCCCAATTGGGCTAACCGCTCATCGCCCCAATGAATTCTACCCGAGAATTTTTGCATACTGGATTTCCCTTGAGCCATGGGTTTGTCTTTGATTTCACTTAACACTGTGCACTCATACCCAAAGCTTCCATGATCTTTTGGCTAGTTTCCCATAGTTGGGCCAAGATCATGCTTTGATTACATTTTTGTGTCCAAAATGGATAAAATTTGGAACAAACAATGATATACAAAAGAAAATGTGATTCATACATAGAAAAATTAAACGAACAACAAATGCTCAATAGATAATAGAAATGTGAACCAGCTGAGCCATTTTATTAATGGAGTGGAGCAAGTACAATAGTGTGGAAAATGTACCTAGGCTTGCCTCAAGGGAAAGCTTGAAAGAACTCAGGTGTCAAGCAGTAATCTCAATGCTAGAAAGAAATACTCCTCTAATGCTCTGTGTTGTCTCCTAGTAACTACAATTGTTGGCTGGAAAGGAGCTACAAGAAACCTTTCCTACGTTGCTCAAAAAGTGATGAAACTTTAGCCACAAAATCCTTGGCCAAAGCCCACAAAAACCAGAAATGGTTTGTCCTGATTTTGACCTCCGAAAATCGACCCCCAAAGGCACTGTGAAATCCCCAGCAATTCCGCACTGTTTTCTACAAAGATATGGTTGAAACTCCACTTTTGGTGATCAAAAAATTCTGATACTTTATATCTGGGATCCCTGTCAAGAACCCAGAAAAACCTAGAAATGGTTTGGCCAGATTTTGACCTCCCAAATTCGACCTCTTCTATGGCCCACACCCTCCAAACAACTCCAGAAATATGGTCTACAAGGAATGATCACAAAGTCCTCCTCCAAGCTCTGAAATGGAAGAAAACACCACTCCAAATATCTCCTCTAACCTCCACAGAAAAGCTCTGCCTCAAAGGTTGATACTCTACCCACCAAATGAGCTCCCACACACTGCCTCTGCATTAGACCAGGTAGTGCGAAATTCACACTACCAAGCCAAAAGCTCAATCAGCTCCCAAAATCTCCTAGACACTAACAATCCTCCCTAGCCTCCTCTCTGGAAAATCTTACATCAAATCTCCACTATTAAGCACTGCCAATGAACTCAACCTCCTCTCCATTGCGTCTCCTGGTAATACGCACAACCTGGAAGGGAATACTACTACTGGGAATCACAATGTGATCCTCCTCTTGAGGAAATGAAGAAAACCTTCCTAGGGTGGCACTCAAAGTCTCCCGAAGAAAGGGTGAGCTCTTCGCTTGAAGAACTCATGCTAAACAGCCAGTGACTCGACTAAGCAGCTTGAGCAACTAAAGAGAAATTGATATACTCCAATAAGATGATTGAAATGAGGAGAGCTACCTTCCTTATATAGATTTCATGGAGCACTTTTCCCTCCAATTTTACCTCCATCGTGAGCCCTCACTTAAACACCTACATGCAAAGCTTAACCACCTTCATGCAAACCAAACTAGGAAGTGCATCTTTCCCTGGTGTGGGTGGCCCCCATATGTAATTTAACCACAACAAAATAACTTCTCCTAAGTATAATATCCTAATAAAAACCAAATGGGCCCCATCACCTCCAAAATTGGCCCCAAAATATAGAAATTAATCCTGTTCCAAAATAACATTACAAATTTCCTCAGGAAATACATCCTAAAACTGCTGCAAAACTGGGTATTTTCTTAACACATATGCATCCTCAACCTCCTTACCCTTGTCACTAGAAATGTGTACTGCAAACATCACACAACCTTTTCTGTGACTATGCATAGCCTACATAGTGGTAACCGTCCTCACTGACGTAGGCTTCTTCTTCCCTTGCAAATTCCTCTTTTCCCCACTATCATCCACACACTCAATGGCCTTATCAAAGCAATCCACTTTAGTTCTGTGAATTTTAGACAATCCATACCCAAAATCATACTATACAAACTTAATGGAAATACATTCAAATGTGTTGTTGTAGGCATACCATTTAACTCAAATGCACAAGCTCTTACCCAATGGTGAAATCGTTTCTTTGTACATGTAGCCAATTGTACCAACCAAGATTTTGCATGCACTTCTTTTCTCAAACCACACTTGATCACTAGGTCAGGATTAATATAACTATAGTTAGATCTAGGATCAACCAAAATATAAATAACTTGATCACAAAGCTTACCATCCATCTCAATGATCAATGCCTAATGATCCGCCTGCGTGTTGTCCACAACTACATAGATTTGACGAATGATATTACCAACGTCAACAACTATATGTGCCTGTTGAGCACTACAGATCTGGGGTCTACCACCACTGTGATACTGTGGACAATCCCTCTTACAATGATCCTTACCACATATTCAACACTGCAATGGTTCCCTACCACTGCCTCTAGCTTGGTGCTCTCCATGTCCTTTCTCAGTTGCATTGAATCTTTTGTAAGGAAATGCATTTTCTTTCTCACTTACATCTTGAGGTATTCCTCTCTTTGGTGCCCATTTTCCTTTAGCTTTCTCACTTCTTTTCATATCATGCGTTGGCTGAACTTTGCGCTTCAACTGCTCATAACAATTCTTCAACTTCCGGATGGCCTCCTCCAACGATCTAGGCTCATCCAACTCAATCCAGTCTCTACATGCAACAGGAAATCCACTGATGAACCTTTGAACATTGGAATTCTCCTCCTTGAGGCAAGGCACACATCTCAACAACTCCAAAAATATTCTAGTATAATCATCATCTATCGTAGAACCCATCTACAACTCATAAAAGTCCTTATCTTTGTCATCATAGTACCTCTAAGATAAGTACTTCTTCTTTAAGATCCTTTCAAATGCACGCCAAGTCAAATCCTCGTCATGTATACCTTTGACGTTATTCACGTATTCCCACCAATATCTGCTTTACCTTTGAGACTAAAAGTGGATATCTTTGCTTTCATGTCTTCTAAATAATCACGCAATCGGAAGAATTTATTCATACCAAGAAATTATGCTTCTGCATCCTGTGATTTATTTATGTCTCCATCAAAGGTAGGTGGCTTTGCCTTCTTAAAATCATCTGGAAAGTATCCCTATCACTCCCCTTGTAAGGATGATGATGATAATGATCATGATGTCCATTAGAACCATAACTGGAATAGTACATGTGTCAATCACCTCTCCTATCTGGAGTGTCCAACAACCTGCCATCTCTTATCATGTCATATCTATCTGATGTATGTATACTAGGAGACCTACTGCCATATGCCCCATTAGTTTTGTACTCATGTCCATGGTTGATATGAAGTGGTCCCTGTCTGCAAATATGACAAACTTTGA
>APFE030168603.1:64420-84007 GCA_000404065.3 Pinus taeda
TACATATATCAAATAAGTGTATCAACACATAAACACCATTCTAGCTAGGGTCCAATCATCAATGCAAGGCCATATCAACAATGCATGTTGTGATCTCATGCATGACAACAACCATTACTCCATTGCACACATTGTCACATGCAACTATCAACATGCATAAGCAATGCCTAATCAACTACACATACATATGAACGCATGTAGTTGAGCATAAGTGATCAATTCTTGCAATCAACCTACAAGACTGATACATGTAATCAAAACATTCGAGAATGCACCTGACATACAAGGATGTAGTCAAGCAACATATAATTAATATGTAAGAGACATATAACCATATGCAACCAGTCATAAACTTTCGACAATGCATCCCACAAAATCACATCAAGTTCCTCATGACAACCTTACTAAAATCATGATCAACATGATGCAATACAACAAGCACATGGAATGCAAGTGTAAGAGACACACATGCAACTGACATGCATGCATGACCAAGGAGCTTCACCCAAGGAGAGCGTAACCATGCTTTGATACCAATCTGTAACCCCCCCCCCCCTCCCAGGTCCACCCAAGCAGCCAACCAACCGGGCAAACATGTGATGAGCGAGGTTACTATAAGGGATTCAATCTCATTGGCGACCTTATGGAAATGGAATCGACATAACTCATCAAAAAAACCCATCCACATAAGCAATTACACCCCCAGAAGACATGTCAGCCACTCAGACATCTTGCCCCTGGGTCCCGCTGATGTTTTAAGCCTTTTAACTCAATGTTGCTCTCATGTTATAGGCAAGACAATGACTAGAAACTCAAATTCACTCTCATAGGCCTCTGTGCCAACCATTGTGAACTTGTCTCAGTAGACCTGTATCAGGGACCTCGAGATTTGAGCCACTTTTCTAGCCCAGAATCCCGACCTCTGCCTAGAACTTGCTACAACCTTCAAAATCCATCAAAGACATGATAATAATGTTGATAAATAAAAAATCAACCTCAAGGCTAGGCCTAAGCATCTCCAATTGGGACTGACATTCTATCAAACACTTGGCATCAATGTAACCTACAGGTCTAGGATACATGACAGAGCATAAATCACTTAAAGAAATTATTAAATATAACCGACCGTAGACATGGCTGAACCAAATCTCTCTTTCAGCCAGTCACCACCATGCCATATTCCAAGCATGAATGTGGGACCTCATAGAACAACCAATCCAAGAACAACCAAGGGAATCCAGAGGTTAAACCACCTCCACCCTCACCAAACCATGATCACACCAAAATCGGTGATCCGATCACAATAGGACCAAACTTATAATGTCATCCAGGGTCCATCACTATCCTTGAGGAATTTTTCATGTCGTTGTCTCTGAGGCTTTACTACAATCCAATCTCGGATCACTAGGCCTTAAACCAAGACGAGTCTCTCAGGCTTTACCGCAATCCAAATTGAGATCACTAGGCCCTAAATCGAGACTTCTCCCTTAGGCTTTACTATGTATCTCGCCAAAACCATTCAAGGGATTCCTAGGCCTTTGGGAATGAACCTTGAGACCACCTATGCCCCAGATTCTGAAATCCATTTGGAAAACTAAAGATCAAAAACTAAAATAAACATTGCAACACCATGGCATCTGGAAAAAGGCAAGGCTAGGTTGAAAAAACAATGTCATAACCTGGCAAAACCATGCCATCGACAACAAGAGAGCCATACACCAACATGCAAAGCCATGCATATCCAAACCAACTAGAAAATCACACATGCAAAAGGTTACCTGCAAGTATTTATGCTGAAGTTGCTTGATCCTACATTTCTTCCTTTCACTTGCTTTCCTTCCTTTCCCTTTGCTTGTTTTTCCTTCCTTGATCCAAAGCTAGATTGCTTCAAGAAAACTATGACCAAGAGAGAGAGAGGGAGAGAATAGTGAGAGAGCCCCAAACCTGAATTGAGAAAAGGTTACCAATTGATCCTTAGAAGCCTTTTTATTAATGAGGCCTCTAATTTATTCATTTTCCATTATTTTCCTTCAATTTCCTCCTCACATGCAACCTGTGACCTTTCATCTTACTTTTCTCCTATTTTCCTTTATTTTCATAAATAAATGTGCCAAAAATTATTTTTTTTTCCCTTTTAATGCCTTAGCCTTAGCCTTTGCCAATTTTCCTTAGCCAAAACACGCATCTAGTGATGATCGGAATTTGGATTAGGGGCAAAACTTTACTCAAAAATCAAAGTGCCTGGAATCGCTCAAAACTTAAACGACTGCGTCTGTCTCTGTGATATGATCTCAATGCAACTCATTTCACTCAAAATGGAGCTTGTATGAGAAATATATTGAGTTATGTCCACTTTTCCAAATAGAAGAATTAAAAAAAAATACAGTCATTACCCAGTCAGCAGTCTGTACTACTGACATGGTAGGTGACTTTGCAGGTCAAAGGTTGGTCAATGGCCAGTGAGGTCATGCCAAGTGGCGCTTTTTGAATGGTCAACATTTTGATGCGTTGGTGGTTTCTTATTAGATGGGGGAAAACCAATAAGAAGGAGACATGTGGCAAGCCCAGAGGCCACCACGTGTCCCTCCCCACAAAGGCCCATGAGCATTGACGCACAATGGAAAAATTATATTGTTAGGTCGGTGGAGTTGAACCCACAACCTCACCCACACAACCATCAAGCATTATTGCTACACCAAAACCATCAAACTTAATAGTCTATGGGCACATTTAGTATTTAAATGCCATGTTGGCGGAGTTTTGAGGTAAGGAACTAACCCCCTCCCCATATGACCAACACCATAACCGTGGGCTGGTGCTTAGTGATAACAGCGCGGATTTATGCGTTGAGTGGAGGTTAAATGCTAATTAAACCATGATTATCTGTTAATTAATTACAGGTTAAACTTGGCGGTAGTTTTGGTAGGTCCACTAAATCCGCAACTACCCCAAATTTGGTGGGGTTAGCTGGAGTTTCTCTAGTTTTGGTGGATTTTTCTTAGGGAAAACTGAAGAGACTATAACTTCTTCATTATTCGACCAATTTTGGCTCAGAAAGAGTCATTCCTAGATGATTTGGATGCTCTAAACACAATGGAATAGGTTGCAGAGGCAGAAAGACACTTATGTATGTTATTTTTCTATGTTGAAGTTTAAGGAAGCCTAGGGTCACCAGGAGAGGAGGTCAAGCCTAGATCAGCTGAAGTCTAATTGCAAAGCTTGGAAAGTAATTTTTGGGGTTTTTGGGTTGTCTGAATCCAACAGAGTAGGTTACAAAGCCATTGGAGCACTTCAGGTACATGTAATCAAATAATTGACCATTAATCCAAAGATGGCCCAACCATTGAAGCGGGTCCAAGGAGATGTAGCCCAGGAAGGGTGAACTCTTTTATCAGATTTGTGTTATGGGTTTGTTGTGTTTTATTTATTTGCAATTTACTTGTTGTATATGTGTTTTAAACAATTAATTAACCTCATGAATTTCTCATAAAAGACACTGAACACTTGACACATAATTCCTCACATTGTGGTTAATTTGAGATGATCCTAAACACATTTTTAATAATGATGAGGGAGCTTGCATACATTAACAATTTTTCCCAACATTCAGATCAAGTTGGTATCAGAGAACTGTTAACTCATTTTAACCCTTAGATGGTTTTCCAAGGTTAGCTAGAAAATTAGCTATTGGTTTTGTATTTGTGCAAGGAGAATTTAACTATGTGTAAGTTTATGTGTGTAAGGTGAAGAAGGGAGATGCTTATTTGTTGAGAAACTTTTTGAATATTTGTGAATCTTTTTTATGCATTACAAGTGTGATGGCAGCTTCAACAAGTGATGTTTCTAATCCATCTTCCTTAGCAAGACTCCTTGATTTAGAGATGTTGCAAGATCTTATCATCATGAGAGATATGGTGCAAGAGATGAATTAAGATAGGAAGGAGAACACTATACTTCAAGAGGAGTTGATGGACATGAAGGAGGAGAAACAAGAGCTTCTTGAAAAGATGCGTGAGATGGAGATTCAACTCCATGATGCCAAGGTAACCCTAGCCAAGTATGTGCATGAAAATGAGGTACGCAATTAAATTTTATCTTCAATTTCCTCTCAAAATGAATGTTTTGGTGCTTTTGAAATACACACTAGAGGAATAGGGTCCAAATTATTGATGAAGATGGGCTATGAAGGTAAAGGGTTAGGCAAACATGCACAAGGCATAGTTGAGCCAATTTTTGTTGAGGAAAGGCCTAGGTATTTGGGTCTTGGTTATGGACAACACGATGGAGAATACTCCAAAGCCAAGGAGGCATATGAAGGTGCTCCAATAAGGACTTTAATTACATGTTCATTACCTCAAGCTTGTGAAGTTTGTGTTCATGAGGAATGCAAAAGTTTTATACCCACTTTATAAGAAGATGCTCATAAGCATACAACTAGTGGAAATAGAAAACAGGAGGATGTTGAAAGCTCCAAGGTCACTGAAACCATTGTTGATATTCTGAAAAGAGCTACTGCCTCATCAAATTAACCTCCTCAAGAAGGTGACAAAGGTGAATGTGCAAGGTATAAATCTGCCTTTAATCAAGTTTCTTTTGATATGATAAACATGGTAAATCTTCACATAAGATTTGGAGAAAATTTACATGTCCCTTTTCTAGTTTGAATAACTACATTGTTTGGAGGTGTTGGAAGAGGATAGCCATACACAGGAAACTTTCAAAACAAAAAGAGCCAGAAAGCCAAAGGTCCATTGGAGAATGAAAACCATGTTGAAAAGAAGATGCAATTATTTTGCACTCATTGCCATAAGTAGGGTCATCTTGTAGACAAGTGTTGGAATTTGCATCCAACAAGTCATCCATGACATTTGAAGAAGGTGTGAGAGAGATTTTGGCAAGAATGGAAAAAAGGATTCCATAATTGATGTGGGTCAGGATGATACACATGATGAAGCGCAGCTGAAAGAAGTGCCATTGAAATGATTTGTAAAAAGATGGTTAGATTTCTTAACCAATTAAGGCCTTGCATTTCTTTTAATAATTGATGCAAATCTTGCATTGTTGATGGATTTCCTTGTTATTTGGAATCATTTAATTTCTCCTCAAAATATGTTGCATATTTCATGAAGCAAGATGTTGGAAAAGTAGAGTTGTGTTGACTCACTTAGATGCAGCAAAGATGGAAATTTGCATGCATGTTGCAGTCTTGAACTTGCATGTTTACGCCAGGAAGGTGTTCGAAAGTGGAGTATGTTAACTCACTTTATTAAAACAAATTTGGTCATTTCAGCTCTTTAACTACTCATACATACCAATGGAATTCTTGTACTTGTGATTTTATTGTGAGAGAGTTGAGAATTGTTATACATGCATGAGAGTTTGTGTGTGTGAACAATGGAATTTTTAATAGTTTCATTGTGTTTGGACATGCAAGAGTGATTGGCTTATGTTGGTTGATTGCTTTCTTAATATGTATGTTATCAACTTGAGAATGTTGATCATTTGCACATGCATGAGTGTCCACTTGTGTGGTCAATTGATTGTTACATGTATGTTATATCGACTTGGAAGAGTTGATTTCATCTCCAAAGATGAAAGGGAGATGTGATGAATTGTTTCATAAGAATGTGGAATTCTTGTTGTAAATCTTCAAGTTGTTGTACATGCTTTTTCTTGACTTGAAAGTCAATTGTTTGAAAAAGCATGTTTTTTCAACTTGTGTTTAGTTGATGGTTTATACACCAATATGTAAGGGTACATGGTGATGTTCAATTTATGTGACATTTTTTGCTTTGATGAAGCAAAAGGAAGAGGTTGTCAAGTTATATTCTTGCATGAGTGTTTTTCAAGGTTAATGGTGTTTCTTGTGACAAGATGTCGCAGGATTTTGGAAGGTCTACACTTGAGCAAGAGGGCCATGATTAGCCTTCATTATGAAATCATGACAAGAGAAGCATGTTAATACTGGAGGATGATGGAATCAAGAAGTGAAAGTGGACAAAAATTCCAAAACAATTTGCAGCCATTGTAGACCATTTGATGTGTTGATGCCAAGAAGCAAAAGAGATGGCAAATGCATTCTTCCAGATGTGGAATTTGGAACCATGGAGGTAAAAAAATGGTCATTTATTTTCTTATTATTACTAATATTGGAACTCATTTATGTAGTTCACTCAGATGGACTTAACTTGGAAAAGTGGTTTCCAAGGAGAAGCTTGCATCAAATGCATGTGTTGCAAAGGAGGAACATGATTCTCAGTGGGAAGGCCACCAGTCAACTTTCCAATCACTGAAGGATCACTTTGGTACAATAGGGTGTTTAATCAGCAAGCAGCCAACAAGTTTTGGATTGGGTCAACAAAAAAGGAGAACATTGGTTCAAGTGCCAAGCCATTTACAAGGCAAGGCATGTCAGTGAACCCAAGTGGTTGTCATGGAGATTTTTCCAAGTAGAACCAATTGATAGAACTTGGGATAAGAGTATTCATCTCTTATCAGATAACCAACTTTTGTGGGTCCAAAATCTTGTAAGTGGGAAGGAGTGATCCAAATCTATATTAGGGGCCTCCTCAAAGGCCTATGAGAATCGACGCGCAATGGCAAAATTATATTGGCAGGCCAGCGGAGTCGAACCCGCAACCTCGCCCACACAACCACCAAGCATTATCACTACACCACAACCATAGAAATTAATAGTCTATGGGTACATTTACTATTTAAATGTCATGCCGGATGAGTTTGGAGGTAAGGAGCCAACCCCGCAAGCTAACCCCCTCCCCATATGTCCAACACCATAACGACAGGCCGGTGCTTATTGATGTGCTAAGTGGAGGTTAAATGCTAATTAAACCATGATTATCCATTAATTAATTGCAGTTTAAACTTGGCTATAGTTTTGGTGGGTCTGCTAAATCTAGAACTACCCCAAATTTGGTGGGGTTAACAGAAATTTTTCTAGTTTTGGTGGAGTTTTCCTAGGGAAAATTGAAGATACCATAACTTCTTCATTCTTCAACCATTTTTGGCTCAGAAAGGGTAATCCCTAGATAATTTGGATACTATAAACACAATGGAATAGGTTGCAGAGGCAGAAAGACACTTTTGTACATGCTCCTACCCAAGAAACCTCTGCACTATCTATATCGTCTCACTACTTCCTAGACAAGCCTTGGCCATTACTTATGTTTTCCCAAGTCCATATTTCCTTGCATTGTTTCCTTGGTAACTAGCCCCTTATTAATTAGGGAAATCCTTAATGGGAAATGCGCAATACCTGATAGGCCTTCCTCTGACTACATGCACCACCTGTACAATCTGTATGATTACACAACTAATAGTATACTTCCCTTTAACTCTAATCTCAACTTGGTAACCCGTAGATCACACATGCATGAGCTATTTATGGTTGATTTATCAATTAACTGGTTTATTACATAGTACACACCCCTCTACTTGACCTCCCACCAGTTCCTCCAACAGTTGGAACCAATAAAACTGGCCTTAACTAAGATAAACTGAATTAATTAATTACAACTCAAAATAAACTCAACCAGGGATCCTAAAAAGTAGGAGTCACTCTACATGACTCAAGTTAGGCCCTCAACTTGAATTAACTTAACAAACTATGTCAAACTAACTTAGTTAACTCCTACAAGCTATCATGACATGTGGAATTACAATTTTCTTCTAATTTAACTCTAATAAAAAATAAATTAGAATCTTTCTTGGTGCCATTTTCAACACTCCCTCTCAGCAAGTAAGGGATTATCAGATACCTCAATCCTACCTCTATGGAACGTGAATTTTCCTCTTGAAAGTTCCTTAGTCATGATATCTGCATCTTCTTCCTCTGTAGGAATGTACTATAAAAACATGATCCGCCTCTACACACAATCTCTAATATGGTGGTACCAGATGTTGACATGTTTGGACGTATCATGAAAACTTGGATTCACCGAGAACTTGATACAAATCTAGTAGTCATAGTAAATCACTATAGGATCCATTTGTTGAACAAATAACCCAACAAGGATCTTCCTCATCTAGATAGCCTCATAAGCTGCTTGACTAGCAGACGTGTCCTATGATTCTGTTGAACTGAGTGGAATTGATATTTGCTTCCTGCTATAAATCTCTGCTTCCTACTGTACCAAGAAATTGTTGTTGACCCAATACTAAAGATTCCCCCTAATGTGATCATCTTGTCTAATGGAATCCCTTCCCAATCTGCATCTGTGAAGCTTTTCAACTTCACTCCCTCTGTTTGTTTGTGCCAAAGAATAAACTGAGTTTTCCTCCAAGGTATCTCAAAACATGTTTAGCTGCCTTCCAATAGAGTTTGGTTGGCTTAACCATTGCTTGACTAAGTTGGTTAACTACATAACACATGATCGGATGTGGGTTCACCAAGTACATAAGTGAACCAGCAAGCTGCCTATAAATGGTAGCTTCTACCACTTCACCTAAAGTAGCATCTTCCTTCCTCCAATTCCCTGCTAGAGGAGACTCCATGGGTTTGCTGCTCTCCATGTGAAAATTCTTCGGTATCTCATTGGCATATGTAATTCCCTCCTCCCACATCTACCCAAGTAACTGACCAACAAGGGTAAACATGTGATGAGAAGTTATTATGATATTATTCAACCTCCTAAGTCACCTTAAGGAAGGGGAATCGACGGAAAGACACCATACATACCTTCTACATCAGCAACAAGACTGCTAGGAACCACCTCAACCACTCAAGTAGCCAACCCCTAGGTTCCTCTGATTTTTTAGACCAATAAACTCCCATACGCTCCCTTGATATGGATAAGCATGCATCTAGGAGGCTCCAGACACTCCCACAACATTGGTGTGCATGCGTCCAGGGAATTTTTTCCCCAGTATTGTGCCTGCATCTCTGGGATTTGAGCCACCTTTTCAGGCCTAGAGCCTAGGATACTAACCAGAACTCAATGCCACTTTCAATATCCATAATTTACATAATGACAAGACTTACAGATAAAAATTGACTCCAGGACTAGGCCTAACCATTCCTAATCGGGGTTGACATTTTGTCAAACACTTGGCATCAATGCAACTTATAGGAAATGAATACAAGATAGAGTATAAATGATTGATAACTCACATGGAACTTGATAATAAGGATCACCACCCTCTTCCCTTAATTGTTTTGACATCAATTAGTTCTTGCATCCATTAACCTTTCAGTTACAAGTAAATATATGAAATAACCATTCATATAACCATGCTTATAACAAACATTAAAACAACAAAATAAAAATGAGATAAAAACCATTAAATCCACATATTAACAAGTACAAAATAAAGAGAACTTAGCTTTTATTAAACATCAGAAAAGCCAACCAGGTTTGAGACTTCCATGTACTACCCGACCGTAGACATGGTTGAACCAAATCTTTCTTTCATCCAATCACCATCATGATTTATTCCAAGAATGAATGTGGGATCTCATGGATAAGTCAATCCAAAAAAAACCAATGGAATCCATAGGTTAAACCACCTCCACCCTCACCAAACCATGATCTCACCAAAACTAGCACTAAGATCACAACACTGAACCAAGCTAGGAATGCCTCTAGACTCCATCACTATCCTTGAGGAAATTTTCATCTCCTTTTCTCTCAGGCTTTATTGAAATCCACACTGGATCATTAGGCACTAAAACGAGACTCTACCTTTAGGCTTTATCATGAATCTCGCCAAAACCGGTCAAGGGATTTCTAGGCCTTTGGGAATTTTCCTAAGACCACGTCCGCCCCAAATTCTGAAACCATCCAGAAATTATAAAGCTCAAAACTGAGAAAAAAATACCATCATACCATGGCTATCTGGAAAAAGGAAAGGCAAGGCTGAAAACCACAGCCATAACCCAACAAAACCATGCCACTGACAACAAGGGAGCCATATACCAACATGCAAAGCCATGCATTTCAAAACCAGCTAGGAAATCAGACATGCAACATGTTACCTGCAAGTATTCCTGTTGAAGTTTCTTGATCTTGCTCTTCCTTACTTGATCCTTCCTTTCCTTCCTTTTCCTTGTCTTTCCTTTGTGTACTTTTCCCTTCCTTACTCAAAAGCTAGTGTGCTCCAAGAAAACTCTGTGTCCAAGAGTGTGTGATAGAGAGAGGGAGAGAATAATAAGAGAGATCCAAAATTGAAATGACAAAAGGTACCAGCCGATCCTCATAAGAATTTTCACTAATGAGGCCTATATTTTCTTCATTTTCCATTATTTTCCTTCAATTTCTTCATCACATACACCCTATGATCTTTCACCTCCCTTTTCTCCTATTTTCCTTTAATTTCATAAATAAATGTGCTAAAAATACCTTTTTTCCTTTTTAATGCCTTAGTCATTGCCTTTGTTAATTTACCTTAGCCATAAACACATCCAGTGATGCCCACTAGGATATATTTTCCCAAAATTCAACTTGGAATAAGTGTCCCTTGACCATGGTCTTATTTTCCTTTATTAACTTTTATTATGTGAACTTTTAACCAGGGGTTCTTACAGAACCTCCCCCTTGGGGAACACCATCCTCGGTGTTAAATCACATGAATACCTCACTACAATCATTGAAAAGCAAGCATACTACCCATGGAGCTTTATAAATTAGCTCATTGTAGTATTTTCAATGAATGACCTTCTCAAAGGCAAAACATCATGACAATATAGCAACCATGTTACTTATTAGAGCTTTATAACTTAGCTTATGACGATATTTACATGCATATACATATGTTCATATAACAAAACATCAACAAAACATATGCCAAACATATACCAAACATATACCAAACATCAAACCAAAATTTCTTTGCCTCCACTGACAAACAAAGAAGGATACATGGCTCACATATGATCCGTCATCTCCCTTGTAGCTTTTTTGGACCCAAAGTGCTTCCATTTCACTTTAAATTGCTCTATGGCTCTATTCCTAAGCATGAGTTGCTTCCGCTACAATATGCACTGAGGCTGCAGTTAGAATTCTCCTTCTTGCTCCACCTAGAATATAGACCAATCAACAACATGATCAACATCCTTTATATACCTCTTAAGCAATGAAACATGGAAAACATCATGGAATTTCACTATTGGAGGCAGTGAAAGTCGATAGACCACTGATCTAATCCTCTCAAGGATCTCAAAACGCCCATAATACCATGGTGCCAACTTGGAACATGATCCAATCCTCAAAGAGCTCTTCTTGGGCTTGATGCACAAATAGACATGCTTCCCAACCTGAAACTCCTTGAATGCCCTATGCTAGTCTCCATAACTCTTTTTTCTATCATGTGCTTCCTTTATATTCTTCTTTATAACTTTCATTTATTGCTCCATGTATGCCAACATATTCGATCCAATAAGTACGTTGTTCACTGGACCACTACAGCTGATGGGAGTATTACAACTCCCCCCATACAGTGCCTCAAAAGGACTCATCCTCAATGACTCCCAATAACCATTGTTGTGTGAAAACTCAACCAATGGAATATAATCCTCCCATTTTCTCTGTCAGTACAACACATACATCCTCAGCATATCCTCCAATATCCTTTTGACCTTCTTTGTATGTCCATCTTTCTGCAAATGATAAGTTGTATTGGAGTCCAACTCTATACCCAAACCTACAAATAATTCCTTCCAAAACTTGGAAGTGAACATCGCATCCCTGTCCAACATGATCATCTTTGGAACACCATGTAATCTCACGATCTCCCTAATAAAAACCTATGCCACCTCACTAGATGAATATGTAGCCTTCACTGGAGTGAAGTGAGCTCCCTTCCTCAACTTGTCGACCACGACCATAATAGAATCATGTTTTCTCACTGTCCTCGAAAGATATATAAATAAATCCATGGAAATGACCTCCCATTTCCATTTCCAAATCAGAATAGGTTGTAACAAACCACCTAGGTGCTTACATTTTACCTTTACCTGCTGACAATCCAAACATCTAGCCACGAACTCTGCCACCTCCTTCTTCAAATTTGGCCAATACCATCTCAACGTCTTTTAATATTTCGTGCGACTCGAGTATGGATTCACATGAAACCCCCTCAAGATAAGCTTCTTGAGCTCACTGCAATTCAACACATAGATCATATCCCTAAATCTCACTAAACCATCTATTATGAGACAATAGTCTGCATCCTAATCACATGTACCAGTACCTACACCCTGCTATAACCTGTGCATAATGTCTATATACTTGTCATCCTGCTATCCTGTCTGCAAGATCCTATCCTATAAATATGTCCCATAAGAGCTTATATTTGTTATAAAATTCACATGTACCTTCCTGTTAAGAGAATGTACAACCCAATTCTCCTTTCCCTTAATGTATCCGATCTCAAAGTCAAACTCACTAAGGGTAGCCAACTATCTAACTTGCCTGCCATTTAGATTCGGTTGGTCGAATGAGTATCTCAACTCACTTTGTTTGCATATCAATACAAATCTCTTGCCAAGAAGATAATGCCTCCACATCTTCAAGGCATGAATAATAGTTTCCAACTCAAGGTCACGAGTCATGTAATTCTACTCGGTTCATTCAACTTCTTGGACTCATAGCACACCACTTGTCCCTCCTACATAAGGACCCCACCAAGTCCTCTTTTACAAGCATCTGTACACACTGCAAACTCTTTATCTGGATATGCAATCTTAAGGACTGGAGCATTGGTCAACAACTACTTCAGCTGCTCAAAGCTAGTTGCACATTCTTCTATGCATTCAAAATTCTTACCTTTTCTCTTCAAGGATGTCATAGGATATGTAATGTGTGAGAAGTTCCTGATGAACCTCCTCTAGTAACCTTCCAATCCCATGAACGACCTCACCTCATCCACATTCTTAGGAGTTGCCCACTCCATGATGGCCCTTATATTTTTTGGATCTACTACTATGTGTTCCTTGGAAACAACATGTCCCAAGTAATGCACCTTTGTTTTGAAAGAAGTTTCACTTGATAAGCTTGGCACACAACTTATTCTCTCTTAGAAATCTCAACACTGCTGAAACACTCGACATGCTCTTCTTCATTCTTGGATTATATCAAGATGCCATCAATAAATATAATAAAAAACTTGTCCAAATAAGGATGCAACACACTATTCATCAAACACATAAATGTAGCCGGGGCATTAGTCAAACTGAATGGAACTACACCAAACTCATAATGCCTATACTTGGTCCTAAAGGCAGTCTTGTAGATATCCTCTTCCTTCATGCGTACCTAATGGTATCCTGATCTCAAGTCAATCATAGAGAACATTGCTGCTCCCTTCAACTGATCAAACAAATCATTAATCGTCGGCAATGGGTATCTGTTCTTGATCAGTACCTTGTTCAACTACCTATAATAAAGGCACAATATGAGAGTACCATATTTCTTCTTACAAACAACATTGGTGCACCCCAAGGTGATACACTTGGCCTAATGTATCCCTTGTCAAGCATCTCCTTTAACTACAATTTCAACTCTACTAGCTCGGGGGTACTCACCCTGTAAGGTGCATTTGATGTTGGTGCTACCTCTAGCACCAATTCAATAGAGAAATATACTTCCCTGTGAGGAGGTAACTCTGGAATCTCTAATAGAAACACATCCAGATACTACTGCAATATAGGGTACCTCTTGAATATTTTTGCATCCTCAACATCTTTTACCTTGTCACTAGATATATGCACTACAAACATCACATGACCTTTTCTGCAACTATGCTTAGTCTACGTAGCGGTAACCATCCTCACTGATGTAGGCTTCTTCTTTCCCTGCAAAATTATCTTTTCCCCATTATCATCCACACACTCAATAGCATTTTCGAAGCAATCCACTTTGGTCCTGTGAGGATACAACCAATGATACCCAAAAGGATGCCATACAATCCCAATGGCAGTACATTCAAATGTGTTGCTCTAGGCACACCATTTAACTCAAATGCACAAGATCTTGCCCAATGGTGAACTCTCTTCTTTGTACCTGTAGGAAGTTGTACCAACCAATATTTGGCATGCACTTCTTTTCTCAAACCACACTTATCCACCAGGTCAAGATTAATATAACTATAATTAGATCCAAGGTCAATCAAAATAGAAACAACTTGATCACAAAGCTAACCATCCATCTCGATAATAAATTCCTAGTAATTTTCTTGTCTATTATCCATACCTTCATAAATACAAGGAATGTTATGATCATCATCCCCAATTGTATTTGCCACCTGAGAACTATATATATGGGGTCTACCATCCTGTTATTGCAAAAAATCCCTCTTACGATGATCCTTGCCACATATCCATAATTGCAACAGTGCTCTAACATCGCCTTTAGTCTGTTTCTCTCCATGCCCCTTCTCAACTGCATTGAACTTCTTGTAAGGACTACATTTTCTTTCTCACTTGAATCTTGAGGTATTCCTCACTTTGGTGGCCATTTTCCTTTAACTTTCTCATTTCTTTTCAAGTCACGCTTATTCTCAACTTTGCGCTTTGACTACTCATAATAATTTTTCATCTTTCAAATTGCCTCCTCCAATGATCTAGGCTCATCGAACTCAATCTAGTATTTGTATGCTACTGGAAGTTCAGTAATGAATCTTTGAACCTTGGCCTTCTCCTCCTTGAGGTAAGGCACATATCTCAACAGCTCCAAGAACCTTCTAGTATATTCATCATCTGTCATGGAACCCATCTGCAACTCATAAAACTCCTAAGCTCTATCATCATAGTACCTTTTCAACAAATACTTCTTATTGAAGAGACTCTCAAACTCATTCCAAGTCAATCCATCTCCTGAATGCCTTTAACATTCTTCACATCCTCCCACCAAATATCTGCTTTCCCTTTAAGATTAAAAGTGGCTATCTTGCTTTCATGTTTTATGAACAATCATGCAATCTGAAGAACTTCCTCATACCAAGCAACCATGCCTTTGCATCCTGTGATTTATTCATCTCTCCATCAAATGTAGGTGGATTTGATTTCTTAAACTCATCCAAAAGTTATCACTTTTCACTCCTCCTATAAAGATGATAGCGATGCCAACCATAACTCCTGTCAGAACTAGAACTAGAATAGTACCTGTGTCTATCACCCCTCCTATCCAGAGTATCCAAGGACCTGCCATTTCTGATCATGTCCTCTCCATCTAGCTTATATTGACCATGAGATGTGTTGCCATATGCCCCATTATTTTTTTCCTCCTTCTCATGGCTGATCCAAAATGGTCCCTGTCACTATAATTTCGACAAACTCTGAAGTATCATTGCATTTACCTCTGCTTGTTTCTCCTGTGCATGTATGGTTTTGCCATTATCTACCTTGCAAATCCTTATTTCTACCTTTAAGATTCTCAATGTCTCTGCCAAAGTAGAAGAGTACCCAACACCACATTGCTCATGTGATCCATAGGGAGAGTCTCAGGAACTGTAGTCTACCATCTTGCTAGTCATGTTTGATATTCTTCCTATAAGGTATATCATGTCAGCTAAACCAAATAAAAATAAACCAACGTACCTTAGTATAATTCGGGGAGGATACCTTGTCTATAAGATCAAAAAATCAACCTAATACATGTATAACATATAGAAATATAAAACATAAGCATGTAACCATATATCTATCATTCTAACTAGAGTCTAGTCATCAATGCATGCCCATATCAAATACACATACCATGACCTCATGTATGCTGACAACCACCACACCACTGTACACTTGACCACATGTGAACACTAACGTGCATAAATAACATATAACCAATCATGCACTCATGAAAAAGCACTTCACAACCACAACATCCTCCTTCACATGGCGACATCACTACAACCATGAACAACACCATGCATATTCAACAAACATATAGAGCACAAGGATGATTAACACACATGCAACCGATATGAATGCATGACCAACACACAACCCATACAGTCTGAGGGGTGAACCATAGTCTGATATAGTTGTATAACTCCCCCCCCCCCCCCCACATCTACCCAAGTAACCAGCCAACCAAGGTAAACATGTGACGAGAAGTTACTATGATATGATTCAACCTTCTAATTCACCCTAAGGAAGTGGAATCGACAGAAACATGCCATACAAACCTTCCACATCAGCAACAAGACCCCCGGGAATCATTCCAACCACTCAAGTAGCCAGCCCCTAGGTCCCTCTGAGTTTTTATACTAATAAACCCATAGGCTCTCCCTTAATATGGACAAGCATGCATCCAAGAGGATCCAAACGCTCCCACAACATGGGTGTGCATGCGTCCAAGGACTATTCTACCCAGTGTTGTGCTTGCGTCTCCAAGATTTGAGCCACTTTTTTAGGCCCAGAGCCCAGTTCACTTCCCAACTCAATGACACTTTCAGAATCCATAATTTACTTAATGACAATACTTATAGATCAAAACTGACTCCAAGACTAGACATGACCATCCCCAATCGGGACTGGCATTCTGTCAAACACTTGGCAGCAATGCAATCTACAGGAAATGAATGCAAGACAAAGCATAAATGACTGATTGTTCATATGGAACTTGACAAGAAGGATCACCACCCTCTTCCCTTAATTGTTTTGACATTAATTAGGTCTTGCATACATTAACCTTTTAGTTACAATTAAATATATGAGATAACCATGACAATAAACAGTCATATAACCATACTTATAACCAACATTAAACCGTGAAAATAAAAAAGAGATAACAACCACTAAAGCCACATATTAACAAGTACAAGAGAAATTAACTTTTATTAAGCATAGGCAAAGCTGACCAGGTTCAGGACTTCCATGTACCACCTGACTGTAGAAATGGCTGTACCAAATCTTTTGTCCAGTTAGTCACCCTCATGCCATATTCCAAGCATGAATGTGGAATCTCATGGATAAAAATGGATAAACCAATCCACAAACAACCAAGGGAATTCAAAGGTTAAACCACCTCCACCCTCACCAAACCGTGATCTCACTAAGACTGGCACCGGCATCACAACATGAATCTAGTATAGAATGTCACTATCCTTGAGGAATTTTTTGTCTACTTGTCTCTCAGGCTTTACCGTAATCCACACCAGATCACTAGGCCCTAAACCAAGTCACCAATCTCTCAGTCTTAACCACAATCCACACTAGATCACTAATCCCTAAACTGAGACTCCACCCTCAGGTTTACTGTGTATCCCACCAAAACTAGTCAAGGGATACCTAGGCCTTTGGGAATTTTCCTAAGACCACCTCTACCCCTGATTTCAAAATCATTCTGAAATTCCAAAGCTCAAAACCAATAAAACAATCCCATCAGACCATAACTATCTGGAAAAAGGAAAGGCAAGGCTGAAAACGAATGTCATAACCCAACAAAACAATGCCACCGACAACAAGAGAACCATATACAAACATGTAAATGGATGCATGTCAAAACCAGCTAGGAAATCACACATGCAATATGTTACCTACAAGTATTCTTGTTGAACTTGCTTGATCTTGCTCTTCCTTGATTGATCCTTGCTTTCCTTCATTTTCCTTGTCTTTCCTTTGCTTTCTTTTCCCTTCCTTACTCTAGAGTTAGAGTGCTTCAAGAAAACTCTAAGTGTCCAAGAGTGAGAGAGAGAGAGAGAGAGAGAATAATGAGAGAGATCCAAAACTGTATTGAGAAAAGGTACTAACTAATCCTCAGAAGCCTTTTTATCAATGAGGCTTCTTTTTTCTGCATTTTCCATTATTTTCCTTCAATTTCCTCCTCACATGCAACCTGTGACCTTTCACCTCCCTTTTCTCCTATTTTCCTTTATTTTCATAAATAAATGTGCCAAAAATATCTTTTTACTTTCTTTCTTTTTTCTAATTCCTTAGCCATTTCCTTTTTCCAATTTCCCTTATCCATAAACACATCCAACAATGCCCACTAGCATATTGTTTCTCAACATTCAACTTAGAATAAGTGTCCCTTAACTATGGTCTTATTTTCCTTTATTAACTTTCATTACGTGAACTTTTAACCAGGGGTTGTTACAACATACTTTCCCTGAGAGACAAACAATTACTTCCTTGCCAAATTTCCAAACCAAAGACATAATGTGTGAGCCCCATGTCTTTCATCTCGAATTCTCTTGCCAAATCCTCTTTGCAAGGTTGTATCAACTTCTCATCACTTGTTAGAATTAAATCATCGACATATAATACTATAATCAATAATTTACCTTCAACCACAAAATGGTAAAGGTTTGCATCTGCTTCACTTTTGGTGAAGCCAAACCCGGTGAAATAGTTGTTGATCCTAGTTTACCGAGCATGGGGTGCTTGTTTCAATCCATGCAACATTCTTTCCAGTCTGCATACATGTGACTCTCTGTCGAAGGTCTCAGATCCTTCCATCTTCTCCTTGTACACCTATTTCTCAATCACTTTGTTGACGAAAGATGTCTTACATCTATCTGATGTATTTTCCATCCCATCTGTGCTGAAATTTTTAGAATTGATCTGATTAAAGAGTACCTTACTACTAGAGAAAACGTATCCTCGTAATCAATTCCATCCACTTGAGAGAACCCCTTGGCCACAAATATGGCCTTTTGTTTCTCGACACTCCCATCTATTGCTTGCTTCACCTTGTAGACCCACTTGGAACCCATACTGATTGTAGCATTTCTTCCTCGAATGAGGATGGCTCAGTATCTACACTCTCACTCATCAGAGCCATGTAGCTAGTGTACTGATCTATTGACCTCCTCTACCTGCACTGTGATGTGGATTCTCCCACATTTTCTCTACCATCATGCATGTTATGCAACCATCTCACAAAATAGAAGAAAAGATAGATAAACGCCTTCAAATTAGCCTCTTCGAGGGGGAAACCTCCTTTTCATTACACAAATGGATAATTCTTGGATGATACAAATGAAAAAACCTCCTTTCTATATATAGGAGTCTAAGGGGTCACACTATAATCAAAGACGACATAACAATAATAATATAAGGGCACAAGAATAACAATAGTGGGCTTCTATGGGGCACAATAATAAAAATATGGGGACAATAGGGGCGCAACAATAAAAATAAGGGCTACAATGACAATAGTAATGGGGAAATCACTAGTATTATAGGGACCTAACATGCCCTTCTCCCTCAAAAAAGTGTTGTCATCAACGCTTTAGTAGTTCTGGATGCTTCTATATAAAGTTCGCGCTCTCCCATGTGGAATCTTCAGTGGGTAAGTTCTTCCACTTGATGAGATACTCTGAAATTGATCGATTTCATCATTGTCGAGTCTTGTTTCTATGACTGCTTCAGGTTTCAATATGATTTTTCCTTCCTCGTCAATTTTTAGAAGTATTATTTAAACTGGGATTTTGCGACCTATAACCTTCTTTAAGCATGAAACTTGGAAAACTGGGTGCACTAGGGAAGTTGCAGGAAGGTCCAATTTGTATGCCATAGTACCAATCTTTTGCAACACCTTATACAGACCATAATAATTTGGTGATAATTTATTATCCTTCTTAGCTTGTTTGAGGGACATTTGTTTATATGGTTGTAGCCGTAGGAATACC
>APFE030168610.1:0-13029 GCA_000404065.3 Pinus taeda
AGAAAACTCTAGAATTAACCCAAGATGAGTTTTTTAAGATAAAGATTGCGCCTTTTAACTTTTACAGGGGTACGCACCTTCCCCTTTACATACAGAGCATATAAGTACGCAGATAACTTGAACAAAAGGTGCGGGCCCGCAGGCAAAAGTAAGAGAGTGCGGAACCAGAGTTACATTTCTTTTTTGATGTCTTTCTCTCATTTCTCAAGCTTGTTTTGAAGAGCTGAGGTTTAAGACTTGCTTAGGAAGCTGGTATAGGTAATGATAGGCCTACACCGACTGCAAATAATCAAGGTGATGATATTTTTGTGTAACACTTATGCTTTTTTTGTGATGGTGGATTACAAGTCATAAAGCTAATCCTCTTTTTACAAAAGGAATTGGTTGCAATGATAAGATGTAACGGATTTGGAGGAGCTCACACTGTATGGGCATAGAGTTGGCACTTGGTGCACCACTTAACTGCTTGAATGTAATCTTGAAAATGGTTGGGCCAAAAATAATCTACAAGGAGAATTGTTTTCATAGTTAACATCCTTGAGAGGTGTCCTTTGTAAGCTCCATTATGAAATTCATTTAAGACCCACTCAACTTCTTGGAAAGTGAGGCATCAACATAAAATGACATCAATAAAGAAGACTATGTTAAGAAAATGAATGATCACCTAAACTGCGGGAGTTATAAGAAGCTGGACAGTAATCCCATGCCCAAAATTATGAAGGAGGTAAAAAAGATTATCTCAGATTCCAGCCTTGACAAAAAATTGAAGAAGAAATTAACACCATCCTGTGAAACCATCCCTAGAATCTATGGATTACCCAAGATCCATAAGGATGGGGTCCCCCTTAGACCAATAGTTAATACCATTGGCTCCCCAACCTATGAGCTTGCAAAATATGTCGCCAAGATTCTAAAACCCCTGGTTGGAAACACAGACTCCTTCATTAAAGACTCACACGACTTTGTGAATCTTATTAAAAATGAAAGAATGGAAAAGGATGACATCCTTGTGAGCTTTGACGTGGTCTCCTTATTCACGAAGATTCCTCTTGAGGAAGCCATTCAGGTTATAAGAAGTGTCACTGATCCAGAGACCGCAAGACTGGCTGAAGTCTGCTTAAGGTCAACTGTATTCACATTCCAAGGAACATTCTATGAACAGACATCCGGTGTCGCAATGGGATCACCCCTCTCACCAATTGTGGCCAACTTATACATGGAATATTTTGAGAAAAAGGCCTTGGATTCTTATCCTTTAAAACCAGCTTGGTGGAAGCGGTTTGTCGATGACACCAATATAAAATGGACCCATGGTAAAGCAGAACTCGACAGGTTTTTCAATCACCTTAACTCCATCTCCCCTGATATAAAATTCACTATGGAGCTTGAAGAAAATTTGAGCATTCCTTTCTTGGACATTCTCATCATCAGAAAAGAGGATGGCTCTTTGGGCCATAAGGTTTTCAGGAAGTCAACTCACACAGAGAGTTATCTTCATGCAGACTCCCACCATCACCCAGCGCAAAAGCTTGGCGTCCTGAACACTCTTGCCATTAGAGCCCTCCGAATCTCTGACTCAAAACATATTAACGAAGAAAAAATGCATTTAGTTTCAACTTTCAAAAATATAGGCTACAAGGATCATGAGATTAAAAAAGCCATAAAGAAAGCTGAAAGGAGGTTGTCATCTCCCATACCTAAAGAGCAGGATCAACCTCAAAGTGGTAAGGTTTTTCTTCCTTATATCCAAGGAGTCACAGATAAAATGGCTAAAATCCTAAGAAAGAAAAACATTATAACTCGATTCTCAGCTCCTGGTACCATCAGACAAAGTTTAAAATCTGTTAAGGATGATATTGACAAGCAGCAGCTCAAAGGAGTCTATAAAATAGACTGTTCATGTGGGAAAAGCTACTTAGGTGAGACTGGTCGCTCCCTCCAGACAAGACTGAAAGAACATGGCGCGGACATCAGGAATGGAAGATCTCGTACCTCAGCCTTGGCAGAGCACTCCTCAAAGACTAAACACCACATCTGCTTAGAAAACGCATCAATCATAGCAAGAGAGGAGCAGTATCAGAGACGAAAATTGAGAGAAGCCCTCGAAATCTTGAAGCATCCTTGTAATCTGAATAGAGACAGCGGTTTGGAGATTAGCGGAAGCTGGCTTCCCTTGATCAGTGAGATCAAGAATCGTCAACCCAACCCCAGATAAGTTGTCAAGCAGGTTAGTTTTTTCCCTCCCTTTCCCTTTACAATCTCAGGTTTTATTTTAATTTAGACTTTAATATAGGTTTTAATATAGTTTAGATTTTAATATGGATTTTAAGATATAATTTAGGCTTTATTAATATTAATTTATATAGATATAGTATAGGTTTAGAATATGATTAGTTTGTATAGATATTTAATCTATTAAGTTTTAATGGTTATTAATATTAAATATAGGTTATAGGTTATATAATCATTAAGCTTATATTTAGTTTTATTAATATTATATTATTAATATTACTTTTATATATGGATTTTAAGTTTTATAAATATTTATGTTAGAAATAGGCAATTAGGTTCATAAACATTTAATGTTATATAGGATTTTTAGGATTTATTAAGTTTAATATATATTATTTATATAATTCTATTATATACATTATTCCTTTTAAGATATAATTATATTAATATTATATTTATTCTATTATTATGATTAAGTTTTATAGGTATTAATTTAATATATATTTATATATTAATACTTATATTATATTAGTTTTATAGCGTATTAATATATTAATATTATTATTATTATATATCTAGGTTATAGATTGAATATTAATTATAGATTTAGGTTATATAACATCAAGATTTATATAATTAAGCTGTAAAAATGTTAGGTATTATAAAAATATTAATGTTATATAGATATTAGGTTTATGTTATTAATATTAATATATTAAGTTTTATAGATTTTAATATTATTTAGATGTTAGGTTATTTAATTAATTAAATAATTTTAATTTATAAATATTAATGTAATTGCCGACCTGTGCTGTTTCTTCAATTCTTTCCCTCATGAGTATTTATCTCATCCTTTTTGCTCTTCTTTTTTCATCTTTCTCTTTCTCTGATGATGGATCCCATTTGGGATTCGAAACGTTGGTGTAAAAATCCTCTTACTGTGGATTCTCCGATCAAAGAATCAAAAAACACAAACCACAGATCTTTGAAATCAATATTGTGTCTGTAGAGTACATCTTCGATTAGGAGATAGCTAGGTGCTTGATGGTGAATATGCCATCAATCATCTTATGAGAGACATTGATTTCAATTTTGGATTCACAAGTAGAGGATAACGCTTCCGTGGCAAGGACCATCCATCAAGATGATAAATACATGTTTGTTAGGTAAAGTGTGATTTACAGGTGGGTCATTGGTATCCAAAGGTAGGTCAAAAATGAACTCTGTGAGTATTAGGGCCTTTTTTCTTTTGGTTGAGGCAAACTTGAGGCCAAAATCCTATAGAATGACAATGCATCAGGCAGACTTGTGATTCATTATCGTACAAGTAAGAAAGTACCACATGGGGTTTGAACTTATGATTACTTTGGTAGTCCCGAGTATGATGTAATGTACTAACTTTTGTATTGTATGCACTAATACAAGGGAAGTTTTTTTATGGCTCATAGTTGAGAGTTGGTCCCAATAAATGATGTTCTCTTTGTTTTCATCTCCTTCTTGAACTAATACCTTGGTGATGGCCACCTCAAATGCTGAGAGGTATAGGGTATAGTCTTTGTTATAGTCATGAGATCTTATCAATGGTGTGTGTGATAATGTGTATTTTAAAGTGTTGAAGGATTATTGCACTTGTTAATACCATTGGAAAGGGATATCTTGATATAGGAGATCAAGAAATTCATGAGAAAAAGTAGCGTAGTTGGGGATGGAGCAACACAAGAAATTGGCCTTGATTTGGAGGTTCTATATTTGACGCAATGTTTTCGGTGGTGGGATTTCCCAAATTTCTTGGACCTTAAGGGGGTCCACCATAATTCCTTGTTGAGAAATGATGAAGCTAATAAAGTGTCATGTAGTTTTTAACCCTATACAAATAATACCTAAAAACAAATTCTTAAAACTAATAGAAACAATACAATGGTAATCAAAATAAATATACATAGATATTTTTCTCTTGCAACCAAAAATTAGGAAAACTAGATTGATTTTTCACTATGTTCCTTTCAATGTTACAATACATTATATACATGTTGAAGCATTCGTGAACCTCCAATACATTAACCTTTTATTAGAATATAACCATAGTTCCATTGATTGGATCTATAAAACCATGTGCAAAACCACCATGCGCTTGAAAACCACAGACAGAAAAACTGCACCAAAAAAAATTCGGGGTGCTACCCTGAACCTCATGTAGGGGGGCATCCATATCACACGTATAGTTATTCATGCAATGAATATAAAACATACTGAAAATTCTCCCACTTGTTTTTTTATTTGCACATGGGCGGCCACAAGAGTACACAATCACCAATCCAAGGTAGTAATACCCATTGTTCATCTAGACCAAGAAAAGTTCCCAGTGCTCATAGAATTTGTCAATTTATTTGCAACATTTTTCAAAGTGTCCACCTTTACCATCAACGCCTTTTTTTCTTCAACCATAGCCCTCCTAAAGTTATACTTAACATCAATATGATTTTTCTTCGAATGATAAGTAGGGTTATTTGACAACAAAATTGCACTTTGGTTGTCACAATCTATCCTTATAGCTTGTTGTACCAACCCCATACCTAAAAAAAATATCTATAACAAACTACTTCCTTGCTTCCATGAGTGGTTGCCATGTATTTAGGTTCTATAGTTGAAAGTTCCACTACATATTGTCTCTTGCTCATCCAACTAATTTCTCCTCCAAATAGGTTAAACACATACCCACTTGTAGATCTTATGTGATCCATATATCTATCATAGTCTGCATCAACAAAGCCATGTATGTAAAACACTATGTCCAATCCCAATCTTCCTTGGTAGAAAAAACCATAACCACTAGTGCCACACAAATACCTGAAAAATTGCTTTATTGTTGTCCAATGCTCCTCTCCTGCTTTTGACATAAACCTTCTCAATACTCCCATTGCATTCAAAATGTTTGGTATGGTACAAAACATTGCATAAATCAAATGTCCAAACGCACTCACATATGGAACATGAGACATGTCCTCTTCCTCTTCTTGTGTATTGATACATTATTCTACAGATAAATTTACACCTACAAGAATAAAAACCTTCACCGATTTATTTTCCTGCATATTAAACCTTTGATAGTTTCTCAACATCTGATTCAACCAAAATTTCCTCTTTGCCCAATTTCTTTTAATTTCCACGCCCAAAATAAATTTTGTAGCACCAATTTAGAGGACAATTGGGTCTTCACATCCTAGATAATATCTTTGTCATTTCCAATCAGGAACATATCATGCACATATAAGACCAAATAAATAATACTATCAACTACTAATTTAAAATACACATAATGATCCACTTTTATTCTTGTGAAGCCAAGTACCTGTATATATGTATAGAAATTTTGATACCACATCCTTGGTGATAACGTTAACCCATATAGAGACATTTTAGGATGCATATCGATTCTTTCTTACCCTTCACTGCAAAGCCTTTAGGATGCTTCATGTAGATCTCTTCTTTCAAATCCTTATGTAAGAATGTTGTCTTCACATCCATCTGTTCTACCTCAAAATCAAAAGTAACAACATATAAAAGTAATATAATAGAAAGTAACTTGGAAACATGAGAAAAAATATCACCAAAATCAATTCCCGACACCTAGGACTAACCTTTTTCTACTAACTAAATCTTGTATTTATCCACTTTTCCTTCTTCATTCAACTTCTTAAACACCCATTTTCTACCAATGGGTTTTCTTCCAACCGACAACTCCACTAGGTTCATAGTGTCATTATGTTGGTTGGTGTTTTCAAATGATTAGGTTCCTTTGAAGGTGGCGAAAATGTAATTTATCTAACGAGAAACCAACAACATAACTGATGTGGTAGGAGGTGCCAAATACCATACAAGCATTACCAGAGCCATCTTTGGCAAGATAAGTGTTTCCATCACTTGGCATGAGAATGAAACAAAGTGGGGGTATAGGAATGGAGTTTGAGTGATAACATATGGTAAAAATTTTGTATCACTCACTAGAGCCATTTCTAGTTAAGTTGTTGTTGATTGGGTCTCTTGAGTGATTCACTAGAAGAGGTGGTTATTACACATACAAGAAATGAAGCGAAAGAAGGAATGAATCGGGCAGTCTCCAAAGTATGTTCCTGGGAGAGTGGAATATTTAAAGATTCGAGGCTTTAATTTTTTGAAAGAGGGACTAGTTGTTATTGTGATCCCACAAAATGTAACACATTGTCAATGAAGGGGAGGCCCTTCACTCATAGTGTGTTAATTGGTCTATGGTTATGGTTTTTCCATTATGAGGAAATCTCATGGCACAAAATACCTAGGATGTGATAACCTTAATTTTGTACATGTAGATTAATCCAAAAAAGTAATGTAATATATGGGGGTATCCATAAATTCTCTATCAATGAGAACTATTTTACCGACAAGTTCCACTGGGACATTCTAAATAAATCCTATAGGTTGTGAAGGGTGACCATCATATGCCTTAAGGGTAATAGATGAAGTTACAAGATCCGACAATCCTACTTTCAATCATATTTCCATAGACATAATGCACGAAGATTCCCCCTCATCAATAATGCATGTGTAGTGACATTATGTATGATGCCAGGAATTTGGAAATCAACTAATGATGTGACTCACAATTTTGAGTTGTCTAAATCAAATGTGATCAATCATGAATTGAAATGGTTCATCACAACTCATGTTGAAATAAATTCCTTCCTTTGAGTTGGACATGTTTGAAGCACTTTCAGTGCTAACAAGGCAACATGGGACTGTGCAATGCCATCAAACATGTTATAATTATGTGTTTATTTTGCATTGTGAGAGGCATGACTTAAGTGTCCTTTTGTCATCTTATCAATTGAATCTATGGGAGGCCACATGATTGTTAAGAGGGGGTTGAATTAAATGGAATTTCCTATGCTAATGCATGATTAGGATCAAGAGGAGATCCATAGTCTTAATGATGTGTTTATAGTAGGATATTTGTTGCATTCATGTAAATGTCATGGTTGGCCATATCTTGGGTGTTACTTACTGCAACATTGTTGTAATGTGGAGCACCAATTTTGTGTTATGTGACTACTACCCTTATTGATGGAAATGTGTATGTATTACTATGTGTTCTTGATTACCCCCTAATTGGCCACTATGGTTTCCCATATCCTTCTTCATGTGTTCAAATTCAACAATTTTGGGGGCAATGATGGGTGTAATGTCCATACTCACCGCAGAAGGTGCAAGGATAATTAGCCTATAAACCACTTTTATTTCCTTATTTTTTGTGGGTTATTGGGGGCTTGGTTTGTATTTTGGTTCCAATTAGAGGCTTTTCATCCTCTTTGCATGTTTTGTTGCTATGGGTTACTACTTGTGATCGGTTTCCCTTCTATTTGTTCTTTCCTTCTTTCTTCATGTTATTGGCTGGGTCAATAGTATTTTGTTGTTCAAACACATGTTGTTGTTAGGGTAAAGAAGGTTGAACAATGTTCACCCATGCATTTTTTGAGGATGTGGGGGGTTAGTTTGTTGTTGACCTTGGAAAGGGAAATATGAATTTCCTTGTGTCGAGTTTCCATAGGAGGGTTGGGTTGTTGACACACCATTAGAATTATGATTGGGGTAATTTCCATTAGGGGAATTTTGAGGTTTAAAATGGGAATCCTAAGGAAAATAATAAAATAATAGTTATGATTTTTTAAAGAAAAGAAAAGAAAAGGAAACTATCTTTTTTTAATTGTATTTTTGGCTTATGTCCTTATATGTTTACTCAAATTTCAAGTGTAAACACCTGTTAGATGCAAAATTAAATTCCATAGGCAAAAATTACCAACTTTTCATACTTTTGAGTGGACCCACATCAAAAAAATTGAAAATTCATGAAAAAAGTGTATTGATTATGTTTTTTTCATGTATTTTAAAAAATTTCAAAGTGGGTCCACTCAGGCCCATAGTGGCAACACAATTGGCGATTGTTGTGTTATGAAGTATGGTGTAAAACCATGCCATTCAATACTCAAATCCCCCTATGGTTCAAACCAACAAAACAAATGTGGGTCCACTCAAAATGATGTAAAGTGGGTACACATTGGATGTGGAATTTAATTCCACATCCAATGATGTCTAGACTTGAAGTTTGAGTCAATCTATAAGGAGATAAGCCAAAAATATAATTTAAAAAACAATGTTCTTCTTTTCCCTCCAAAATTTCTTCCCTTGGGGATGACATCATCAACTTGAATCCTATTGATTCTTTTAAAGTTAACTTTGTTAGTACTTTTTTTTTAGACCCAATTTTTACCTCAAAATTCCCCTAATGCCCTTTTCATGTGGAGGTTAGTGACCTGAGTAGGAGCACATGATAGTACCCTGTTGATGTGGTTTGGGGTTGGGGGGGGTGCGCGGCACTAATGACATCTCGCCTACCTGGGATAATGACGAAGGTTGTCCATATGATTTTTTTTGATAGGAAATTTGGTTCCCTGACTAGTGTTGGTATTCGGTGATGGACCCAATGAGGCTAGTGGAAGATTTATTTTGAAACTCTGATAATAATTCTAACCATATATCATGATGAATAGGGAGTTATAAAAATGTCAGAAATGAAATGGATATGGATTCAAATATTTTGTGGGATAATATATTCTAATTGATGTACCATTTAACTGAGGAGCCAATGAGGGTGTGTTGGAAGAGCCTTATTCAAACTGAGTTGTTAGTGATGTTGTTAGAAGAATACCATAGATGAAAGGTCATCACATGGTTTGTAGGATCTTCCCCAAGTTCCCCTTCAAACTTTGGTATGTTTGAAGGATATTTGGAAGGCATGGAATGCCATGTAGCGTCGTGAGCTATGGGATCATTTTTCAACTTCAAAATATCGTGAAGATTCAGTGAAGCAACAAATGGAAGGTTATGCGCAGGCTGTACATACTTGTGTAACCTGTGTGAGATGAAGGGCTACTTTAAGGTAATAAGGTTCCTAAGAAAGTGGCACCAAGGATAGAAGATCCTAAAAAAATCAAATCAAGTGGTGATCTCTAAAGGGAGGGTGAGTAGGTGAACCTAAAAGTCATGGCACACCACCTTCCGAAGATGGGAGGCCTCGAAGACGTTGAGAGCGAAGGGATGCTAATCCCTCCCCTATGGTGCTCAAAGGGGTGTATGAATGATGAGCGATATATCAAGTATACAAACAAATGTATCAATTCATAAACAAATAAAAAATATAATGGGTTAATTACCTTTAATGATGTTTTAATGGTTCAAGCAATCCAAGTATTTGGCATGGAGGGTTTTCTCATGAAATCATAAAATACATAACATCTTTCCACTCAAAAGGCACAGGGCCTTCTGATTTTTTACAATAGTGGGGCCTCAAGCCACCATAAGAAAATTAGCAAAGGATAAAAATGAGGGTTATAATGAGGGGTACTTGTGCCACTTCCTGAAGGAATTAGCAACGTTTCTAGCAGTTGTTTAAAATTGGCTCTAGGTGAAAGTGCTACCACACCTTCCACCTATGTTAATATACCCTAATTTTTTCCACTAATCTAACTTTATCCAATATGGGTGAGAGAATATTATTTTCTAGGTGTCAACTGTAGATTCAAAGCCCCTACCAAGATTTAAGAGACTCAAGGAGAGCCACGATAATATTTGGTATAAGCCTTGCCCATTCGCTCGTTTCTTCTCACCATTGGATTTGTGACACTAGATTATGGAGTATTTAAAGTTCCCTAAAATAAAACATTCTATGTTTCAAATGAGAATAACCAAATAGGGTTATTTAGATTCCTACTCCCAGGGTCCCAACTCAGACTATAATTTTATTTGTGACCCAACAATAGGGGAAATAATGTTTTTAAGTTAGGTTGCTTTAAAAAGGCTATGAGTTTGGGATGATAACTCAAAACTCATGTGACAAAGGGTGTGAAAAATGGTGAAGTTCAAGTAACCTTAAACTTGATGTTCTGATTCCCCTAGATCACTTTATGTGCATTTGTAAAGAACATACTAATAAGGTAAGAAGTGAAATTGTTGTGTGTGGGGTGTAGTGGGTGTAAAGTGTTAAGTGAACATCACCAATGTTTATCATATTGCAGATATGGATATCAAGGGCTTAATTACTTTCTAATCTAATTATGCTATGTGTATTGTACCTTGCAAGAAAGTTAATACATGCATATGATGTGACACTTACTTTCCTCCTATTACATGTGGTTTAAACTCTAATCCTATAATAAGATGAAAATGGGATTTCAAAATGTTTCTTATTCCCCCAAATCACTATGTGAGAAGGGGGAAGAACATACTCTAACATTTATAACTACACTTCTAGTCCTAATACTACAATTATTTAGCAAAAAGAAATACCATTCACGTGGCAAAAGAAGTTAAATTATTCTATACTAGTGGATAATTAATATGAAAAACAAGGTAATTAAGTTTCTAAAACATGTAGGAGTGGTTGAAGGTCATTATGTGCTGCCACTCAACTTTGAAAAGAGGAGAAAGTTACAACTAATTGAAACTATGTATACCCACTTAGGTTTTCTGCTAACATTCATGGGGAAAACACTGTGACTGTCTATTTGATATTTGTGTGATCAGGACTAGAAATTAAACAGAGCTAATTTTTGACACACACAGGCCAAGAGGAGGCCTAAAATGGTTGTACAAGAAATTCATAGAGATGATAAGTTCATAGAGATGAGAGGAGATCCTACAAATAATAGAAAGAAGAAAGAAAAAGAAAGTGGAGCCATCAATTTGTTGTGTGTTCTTTAGAGCATGGATGTACCAAAATCCACTATATTACAAGGTTTTTGTTCTCTCATAGAACCAACAAGAAAATGGTTCACAAGAAAAATACATAAACAAATGAAAAAAACAACTAAATGTAAACAAGACCATTAGTTACAATGTAAAAACACATAAAACAAAAAAATATGAACAATGGAGGTTGGGAAGCGAGAATTCTTTTTATTTTTTGGTGAAAAGAGTTATAAAATTATCCCAGAGATAATAAAGGGAGTTGTTAGGTAAATGTACATTATGACTATCCTAAAGAAAGGTATGTTTTCCCTTAAAGAAAGGTACGGTTTCCCTTTGTATTCCAAAATGCTATATTCTCAAAGAATTCGTATGGGAAATCTCAAATGGTAAACTCTATGAACACGAAGAAATGCTAGATTGCTATACAATTTGGAAACATGACTTTGCTTGGAATTACCCCTTATTTTGGTCCCAAATCTAGTGATATTTAAAGGCCAAAGCCCATGCCTTGTCTCCCATTGGATCATTTATGGGATTTGATATTTAAGTGAGGTAGTGGGAGACAAAGGGAGTCTTTTGAAGGTTCCTTAATTCCACTTCAATGGTATAGTGGCTTGAGACTGAACTATCTAACCTTTTCCTTTCACATAGTGATTTCCAATTTAATTTTATTTGGCCCACGGACTACTAATATGTCACTTCTACTATTGAAGAAAGATATGTTGTGATGTGTGCAAAAATACTAAGGTGACTTTGTTTAGTTTGGTTTTTAAATGGAAACATTAGGAACATTCAATTTTTCTTTATTTTCTGTGATCTCCAACAATCATTAGTGCACTTATGCCATTATTTAGTGATGAGTTTCCTTGATAGTGAAATTGAGTGTATTATTTCCCAATGATAAAACTTTTCTAACCTAAGTACTATGAAGGTGATCACCTATAGGTACGACTCCAAGTCAACACACAAGTTTAAATATACTAAATCCAATATACAAGTTTAAATATACTAAATCCAATATACAAGTTCAAATATATGTGTATCTCCAATTCCATGTATCAATTATTCTAGCATGGGGAATAACCCTTGAACTTTGCGAATAAATAATATTGAGGGTTTCATTGGCACAATTATTACTAACACTAGGTAAGGGTCCAATAATTGGGAATACTATTGAACATAGTGCAACAATATCTCCATACACCCAACAACTATGCATTAGCATGCATATGCATTCAAAACCCTTCAAACCATCTACGAATTGAACAAAGTGTCAGTTTGAGATACCTCATGATTACACATCCATATGATACCTTGAGGTTTTTTGAAACTAGAGGTAGCTAATGAGGTTTCAAGTGGAAGTTGGATCGACCTACTAGAGCAAAGGTGTTCAAAAACCTAGTTTACTAAGGACCTAGCTAAAGGCTGACTACTAGAATCACTTGGTTGCAAATCCAATTATATTTGTTTAAAACTATAGATGTGGTCTCCATTTATGAAGTTTTCATGCCCCCTTCATGTGTAAATATA
This sequence comes from Pinus taeda, assembly GCA_000404065.3. Taxonomy (NCBI): domain Eukaryota; kingdom Viridiplantae; phylum Streptophyta; class Pinopsida; order Pinales; family Pinaceae; genus Pinus; species Pinus taeda. The sequence goes on from APFE030168610.1 coordinate 12,541, forward strand.
TGGTATTCCTCTCAAACGATGATAAGTAGTATTAGCATATATGTAAACAAACTCTTTCATAACAATAATTCAATAAGAAAATGATTTATGCTTCCTATGTTGATACTCTGAGTTTATGCATGGCCTATGGCGATAACTCTAATATGGTGATTGTATAGGCACATGCATAGGTTGAGCCTTGAGGGGGCCCACCTGAGGGAAGGTATTGTGCTTCTTATTTATATACATATTTGTAAGTTATTTTATGTTTCTACAAGTTAATTATTTCCATTTTGTTAATTTCTTTCAATATTGTCAATGTTAGTTTATATTTCAAAATTTTCAAGTGTGCTACGGAATCACATCGTTCTTGATTCTCCTTGGTAAATTGAGCCGGGTTTTAGAAGTAATGGGCATAGTTCCCAAGGGCTCTACCATGTGAGATGCCAACAACCATCAAGGTGTTGGAAATAATTCTGAGAGGGGGGGGGGGGGGAATCAGTATTATCA
>APFE030168611.1:0-14741 GCA_000404065.3 Pinus taeda
AAAATAAGGAAAAATAAAAATTATTAATGATGTTTTATAAGATATTGGTTTTACATATATATATATATTTTTATAATGTGGGGAATATTACCGAAAGATATATCTTGTTGTTTTTAAAAATATTGAATGCATCATATATCATAACTAGAATTATAATCACATTGTAGCCAAAATTAATATCTCACATAATATAATTTCTTCTTTCAATATTTTTTGTGAAGCAAATAAAGCATTATAACTTGGCTATGATAATAATTCTTGCTATGGCATATGAGATATGGAATCTTAATGTAAAAGGGAAAAACTTATTACATGAAAATAAATTGTTTAAATGTTTGACTCTGGTTGATTTCGTTGATTAGTTATGTAAAGGATGTATTCTTAGTAATAAACATAAAGGTTAAAAGATTGTTGAGAGGAAAAGTGGTTATGTTTTGAGCACATTAAGCACAAATAGAGGGGAGATATTTCATTTCCAATGAGTTTGATTATTATTGCAAAATAAATGGTATACAAAGGAAATTGACAATTGGTTATACTCCCAAATAGAATAGTAGGACCAAGCCAAAGAATAGGACGATTGTTGAGATGAATAGGACCATGTTCAAAGATAAATATCTTACAAACAACTATATCCAATATTTGTATTATGTGTTCTATTTCTTACCTTATTTGTCTACTCATGATTTCTACACATGGAATGCCTATGAAATGGTCATATTCCATTGTTGTATACAAGTAGATTCTCATTTTCTCTATATACACACTCTCACATGTAATGTACATATTGAAAATCTCATAGATCAAATATTCTTTATATTGGAAGGTGCATTTTAATTTTGCACAGGATTTTTCTTTAAACATTTTTATATTCGACGGAATAAAAAATTCAATTTTAAAGTGAAACTACCATGCACGTTTGGAAATGGGAGGGTACGTGAATCCTATCCATCTAATAATATCAAATGTTGATTAATTAGCCAACACCAAAATTCTAGTTCTCGGCGCAATATGAAAATGCAGACCAATTGATTATAGATATAGAAAAATCTTGAAACATAATATATTTATGTGGATTCCATAGCATCATTTGTCATTTAAAGATTGACACATGTAGTAATAAATTTAGAAGGAATGATTGCTATCAGAAAGGAAACAAAGAGTGAAGCGAGAAAAGGAGCTCCAAAAATAGTGATGGTACTTGTCTTCTATATTGAGGATGTAGTTTGAGGTAATCGTCGGTAAAGAACATGCTCTAATGAGTTGATTAAACAAGAGAGAGAATCAAAAAAATTCTTAAAACCATTGAGATACCAAAGAATTATAATAAGACTATGAAAAAATTATTGGAGATAATGTCCACTTATTTGCACATTACTTAATAAGGACTACGTCCACTTGCATGAGATAGTTAGATGGTGATGACATATCTAGTTAATTAGGAATATTCAACTTGCATGATAGAGTTAACTGATGACTACAAGGTTATTTAACTCTAAGGATAGTGTCAATTTTCTTTAGTGCATGTTCACATCTATCTATATTTACTAATATATTAGTTTCAGCCACGTAGAATATATTTCAATGAATTGCATTATTTCATAATTTTATTTTCTATGAATGAATATAATTCAGTGATTCTTTTCTCTATTGGTTATAACACTATTTTCCACTCGATTATAGTAATAAAAATCGAAGTTCAAATTAACTTAGTTTATTGGCTAAAATGCATCCCTTTTCACCTTTTCTTTTACTATTGTGAGATTTATCTAATTATAAAAGGGTGGAATTACATGATTGAGCCATTTCTCATAATTATTTCACCAAAATATTGTAATTATGAGATAATAATTATTTGATAGTTTAGATAACTGAGAAAAACTCATAATTGTGAAAAACATTTCAAGAGTTTTCCACTCCCAAGTGGATCAACTTGACCTACTTCTGTATGAGTTGGCTAGGGGTCCATAATTGTAGAAATTTCCAAACTTCACAAGCCCCTTTGTGGCTAGATACATTCTCTTGGAGGATGGAATGAGCCTATATAATCTGACAAAAAGGAAAGGAGCTTAGATCTAGTATCCAAACTATAGCATGAGAGCTGTGTTGTATTGGGTGAGGAAACCATACTACAACCTTGAGAAGAGGATCTCCCTTTCTATAATGTATACATTTGTTGTACTTTCATTTTGGATTAATAGATACATGATCCTTCCATATATTTACATGTTTGCAACAGTTACATATATTGATCCTATGATGTTTTGATCTAATTATCTTATGAGGAAGATCACTTGTCATTCTTGAGTTTTTGTGGTTGTGTGCAAGTGTTGAGATCAAGTGTGGATGAAGGAGTTCATTTGATTGGAGCATTGCGATTCTACAACGAACTGAAAACCCTTCACTGAATTGCAAGGAGGTAAGGTGTGTTCTTTTTCTTTATAGCATCTACAACTATTTGTATGCTTCATGTGTGAGCATTGGGTTGGGAATGATCTATATATCCATTAGAATTTTTCCCTTCCACTGTCTGGTGATCTTATTCAGGCACGATGTCATGGAGAAATAACTCCTTGCATGTAAATTTCACTATAACACTATCAATTTTCCTTCTTCTTTCCTTCCAACTTTTGTTCATTATTCTCTAGCAAGATTCAATGTGCTCAGATTCAACGACAATTTCATAAGCTATCAGACCCATTAGAACTAGGAAGAAGGACGACAAACAATCTATGTGTAGGTAATAAATATTGGATCTATTGGAAATAATGATGTTTCCACCTTATGAAACTCTCCCACCCATATAACTATTGTGAATGGAAGCCAAAGATTCTACTTCAACTCAAAAGTAGAAGGCATCTATTAGATATCAATGGCAAAAAAGATTGAATCAGATTTTGTAGTTAAAAAATACAAATATTTCAACCACATGGGTGTGGCCTCCTATCTCTTATGCTTATTAATTTATCCAAAATTATTGCTTCGTGTTGAAGCATGCATGACTCCTGATCATGCTTGGACAACTTTGGAGACACTCTTTAGGAAGCACGATGAGATGTGGGGTGACATCCTAGAAAAAATTCTTAACTCACTAGATCCAAGTTGTTTGAAATATGACTCGTTGATTGGTTGACATTGATTCCAACCTCGATCTTGATTTTATCTCACACTTGGTGATTAGAAGTAGGAGCAGATGTGTTATAGGACTTACATACTCCAATACTATTAGAATTACATACACGAGTACTACCGAAATTCCATACTCTAGTTATTCACTAATAATAATGCATGCTTACCATGGATTTGGGAAACTGTATTAAATTGATATGGTTATGGAATGCATTCGTTGTAGTATCAACATATTTTAATTGTTAGATCTTCTATGTGAGAATTATTTATCGAACAAAGTATGTTGATTATGAGCATGTGGTCCATTTCATTAGTACAACACAAGGAAAGTAATATTAGAGCATAATTGATTTGGTACAAGCACGCTCTAATGGATAAATGACAGTTACAACGCATGTAAACACATTGATATTTGGAGTTGTGGAACTAATGGAAAATGTTGGTCATCATCAATTATATATGGTCCAAGTTCCCTACTTAAATATTATTTTATCAATCTAGTTAAATTGGTCCATAAAAAAATTCCATCAACAAAGGTTTTTTTTTCCAAGGTAATTGAAGGGGGTGAGATTATAAATTCACAAGACAATTAGATAGTTGTTGGATTAGGGGATTTTGATCTAACATCTAAAGGTTTTTTTTTGTTTTTAATGTGTGGATCAATATAGATTAAATCAATGTTTTTCATTTTTATTTGTCTCTGTGTTCCTTAAAAGGAGGATATGGTATAATTGTGGGTACCTTCAAGCCTGCGCCATGCCCATATCCAAGCCAATGTGCATAATTAATTTCATAGGAAGAAAAATCGATTTACATGAGTTATAAGTGATCGTCCTCTTTGTGTGTTTTGGGTGATCTATTGTCTATTGCTTTGATCTGGGACCAACATTCATCATTACCATTTGGTGGTGGTCCAAGTATGAGGTGAAATGACCTTATCTAAAGGGTGTATTTCACTAGAGCACAAGCAGTACAAATCTGATGACTATGCATGAGAATTACTATTGTTGATTTCAGATTTGTACTAGTGTGAAGGCTCAAGTGGGGAAATCACTGATATAGATGTTTTTATCAATCGATCAATCACTAATGGAAACTATTGTTTACTAATTTGATCTATTCGTTGAGATATTGTTAAACGTATGATTTCCATCATTTTATTTGGTTTATTCATCCATTTGGAAATACATACAAACACTAAATTTTGAACATAGTGTGCATAATCAAAGCTAAATAATGTGATGGTGCACATATCATGTGTGTGTATATGAATGAATGCCTAGTGTGTTTTCTAAATCTGAGGCTGGGTCTTTTATTTTGATACCAGAGGCACACTCGTAGTGATTGACATAGATTGATGGTAGAGACCACTGAATTTTGCACAATTACTGTGTTATTTGAATGATATTTTATCTTGTGGAAATTCTCATGTGGATGTTTTTCTTTTTGTAGGGAGTAAATACTATTGGTGATTGATTTTTGTGTTGCAAAGTTAGATCTTCATATTTCTATATATTTGTTTAGGATTGGTTGATGCTAGGGTGTTGGTGATACATCTCTATGAATTTGTATGCTCCCATAATGTCTTGATGATGCAATTCTCCAAGTTGATTTGTTTCTGTTGTAATTGAGAAGGCTTGTATAGACAAAGATGTTGTAGTGTTTTCAAACAAATGTAGTTTTTATAGGGGTCTGAGAACTATCAATGACATAATATTGAATCAAGATAGTGAATGCACAGTATTGGAGGACTTACACTGTATTGGTACAGGGGCTATCATTATTTATTGTTGCAGTGAACATAATTCAGTATCATTTTGGCAAAGGGTTAATGTTTTATATGGTAAAGTTTTTTTTTCTTGACTCTTTGTAGGAGATTAATATCTTATTGTAGCACTAATGTAAGTATAGTCAGGTGCCTATGAATTTGATGTGCTAAGGGGAGTGATGATTATGATGATCTGAGTTAGTTATTTCTTTTCATTAATGTATTCATATTTTGTAGAGGTATGTATGGCAAAGTCATTGTGACTTGGATGCTTTCATGTGAGACAACATTTGTTGATATTAGTTGTGCTGCTAATTTTTTTAGGGCTTGATTTGTTGTGTGTGTGATAATTTTGGAACCTTGTTGTTGTTAATTTGAGAAAATTGATATTACAACCACAGATTGAGCATTGAGTTGCAATGAGTTTGAGTATTAAATTGAAATGTACAAGTAGATCCATTCTAAAATATTTTGAAATGTGTTCCATGAGAATCTAACCATTAGAGCCTTTTGTAAGGGAGTATAGGCTTTCTTTTAGTAGCAGTTCGAAAATTTCTTGGAGGTAGTGGCCTCTAGTTTGTAGGATACTACACAGTGGTAGAAGGTTATTCTAGTGTAAGATGCAAAAGGATATTTTATATATATTAATAAAAGAAGATGAAGACAATAACAACAATGGTTTTTCCTAGTTAGCTTTTTGAACTAAAATTCAGTGTCTCTATGTGATGATATGTTGACATATTGACGTGTTGCACTTTTATAGATCACATGCATTTATGATTATATGTTGCCTATGTTGTACATGTGATATCTCATTATCATTAGATGTGATGCTATTTAAATGAAGATTTAGTTAAAAAGAGTGAAAATCAGGTCAAAGTTCAATTGGCATAAAATATTGATTCACGCACCCCCACTTGCCCGTCGCCCCAAGTATTCTAACCCAAGTAGTCTCAAAATCATTAAATATTTCTTCACAAGGTTTGAATCCTTGTTACTCTAATTAGAATAATGCATAATCAATAAATTCAAGTAAGAAAGCCAATTAATTCATTCAATGTTTCCAAAATTGGGTCCATAGCATGCTATATTTGCCTCCACTTTCCACACAACCAAGATTGCAATAGGTGCAACCTGGAAGATGCACACAATCACTATTTTTATTTATTCACTGAAAGATGTGAAAGATAAGATCATAAATATGGGTACAATGAAAACTTCGAAATATCATGCAATCACTATGCATAAAAGGGGCAATGCGAGCATGAGATGAAATTAGCAATATAGAGGTAAAGAAAAGAAAAAATAACTAGAATCAAAAAAAGGTACGTAGGAAATCCCAAACCTCTAAATGAATCTACTAGCTCAAAGGAAAAGAATAGCAGGTAAGGGAAATAAAAATGCAGTTATTTCTACTATAGTTACCATCTAGAATTATCATGCATGAATAATACAATTTATCTGATGGTGAAAAATCTTTATTAAAAGAATATCATTGACTATATTCTAGAGAGTTCTAAGAAGAAGTAGGGAGAAAGAGAACCTGGAACAAGAGGTGATGAATGTGCATTAATTACTACTCATTCTTATATGGATGCATGGATCATATATTATGGAGCTTCACATCACATAGTAGCTTGAAAATATGCTCCCTCATCTTTAAAACCATATGTTGGTCCTCCTATTCTCATGGGATATGATTCTTCAGTAGAGGCAATTAGACAAGGGAAGGTAGATCTTGGAGATGGAAGTTTCAAGAATTTCCTACATATTTTGAAGCTTTAATTAAATATTCTCTCTATGTATCAAACGACACATATTGGCACCATAAGGAGACTTGAATTTATCACATATTTGGTGAGCATATCTTACATGCAATGCTAGTGAAAATATTATAGACTAGGCTTCTACTTCAAGGGCCAATAATATGCTTCCATTATAATCAAGTCTGTGCTAGCATTTTCAATCTTCTGTAAGGGAATATAGTCTCACCCAAAAATAAATTCCACGACTTAAGTGTATTAATAGGTTTTTATAATTGAGCGAATACATTTAACATTTAGACGACCACCATTACAAAGAAAACTAGAAAGTCATTGTGCATGAGCTTAAACAAGATTTTTTTTTTTTTAAGTGGATAAATGATCACACACATTATACAATAGATCTCCCTTCAAATTGCCTCCTTTTATCAATATTAATCCAAATATAGTTTACAATCATAGCTCCACATAGTTTCATTTATATTTCATACATCAATCTTGCAAAAACTTCAATTACAGACACAAGGACATATGATCATGCAATGAATATGAATTTTGGCAGCATGCTAGCCTCTGTGTTCACCCTCTTCTCTCATAACTAGTGTGTAGCTCTTATTATAGCTTTGGCTTATTTACATTGTCAACCAAACCTTCCCCTTGATACTATGAAGCTTAACTCTTATGTTTTGACAGGATGAGTCTAGCTCCTCTGGCATTGCCAAACTCAACTCCATGCCTTGGTAAAGTCAATTTAAATCCCTTTCACTTTGACATTGTCAATCCTACTTGAACGCTCGAAATTTTCCAATATAAATGCTTGGTCTAGCTATCCTTTTTTTGCTTCCTTCTTTGTTCTTTCCATGATTGCTTTCTGCTCAAAATTGACCAAAAAAGAGGATCCAACATGCAAAATAACTCCAAAATTGTGGTTGGTAAGGAAAATCATTAGTCTCATTTGTACACATTTTTTTAATTTTCTCCTCAATTAGATTCCACTTTACTACTAATGAAAGAAAATGGCGGAAGTATCATTTGACATGAAATGCTTCGACACCTAAATTTCAGCTACAAGCAACATCTTAGCAAATAGAAGATGGTGAAGGGCTCACCTACCATAGATTTTCTAATAGAGTTTCAACAAGATGTGATGCTAGAAATCATGCACAAGAAAATTTTGCGAAGGGCCATGTATGGAGGGCCTCCTCTCCATAGGAATTTTTCCACAATCATCTTATGGGGCCTTCTCCAAATCCTTTCATAGGAAAATGTAGATACTTACTCATATTTATAGATGATTGCATGAGATACACATGGGTGTACTTGATCAAACTCAAATCTGAAGTGTTTGAGAAAATGAAGAATTTCAAGACGATGTAGAAAAGTAGAATGGAAAGATGATCAAGATAATCCATATAAATAATGGCAATGTGTATGTTAACAAGGATGTCCTTCATTTTTGTGATGACGCATGAATACAATTGCAACACACAATTCCTTACACTTTGTAGTTGAACAAGGTAGCTAAAAGCAAGAAAATATCGTTGAAAGAGGTGGTGAGTTAATTTTTTCATGCAAGGTCCATTCCTTCAAAATGGTGGGATAAAGAAATCAATTGTGCTTGATACATACAAAACATATCTCCTCACAAATATGTCATAGGAAAAACACATTTTTAACCATGGAGTAGTATGCAAATTGAAGTTACATATTTTTTCTTTTTTGGTTCTCATGCATGGATTTGCATTCTTTCAGAAAATAGGAAGGCTTTGGGGCCTCAAACCAAAGAGTGAATATTTGTTAGATATCTATATGGTGTAAATAGATATAGATTATTGTTTTGAGGCTTTTGTGATTTGTACTTTATGTATAGTTTTCTTCTGGAGTTCTCGTATCCATAATTATTTGAATCGACGTTTTGAGCCATCCACTGTGGCTCATCACTTATTGATATATCTTGATGATGAGCCACAGTGGATGGTTTGAAATGTCGATTCAAATAATTATGGATGCAAGAAATCTATAAGAAAATTATAGATATATATTGTTGGATCTTTCAACATAAAAACTCTTCGTTAAGAGGAGTGTCCAATTTGACAAAAGTCCCTTGTATGCATCTAAGAAACAACATGTAGAAAAGTTTGTGCTTCCTCCTATAACAAATATAAGAGATGATGCATCAAAGCATTTAGATTATATTTCAAATCTAAGTTTTGATGCTAATTCAGAATATCATAAGCATGCATATCAATATTTTAATTTGCAACCACTTTCGACACAAAAGTGGTGCCTCATGAGTGATCTCTTGGATGATCCTGCCATGAGATATCAATTTGAAGAAGCACCTTATGCCCTCATAGCTACATAACCTATTATTCCCATGCATTTCTACATTGTTCTAGCATATATCCCTCAAACTTACGAAGAAGTTACAAGGAATCCTTTATAGAAAGGAACTGTGTAGCAAGAGTACAACTCCTTCATTAAGAACCAAACTTGGGACTTGGTTCTAATTCCTTCATATTGTAAGCTCGTCAAATGCAAGTGTTCCTACAAGAAGAAGAAATTAGTGGATACACTTGTGAGAAGAGATCAAGCACGATTGGTGGCCAGAGGCTTTCAACAGGTTCATGGAATCATAATATAGGGACCAAAATGGACTTTATTCAGTTAACTCTTTCCATTGTATCAACAAGAAGATAGAAGGTTCACCACATGGATGTGAAGAATGCATTTCTTCACAATGATATCGGAGAGGAAATCTACATGGACAAAGATCCAAGATATGTGAAAAATTCACCTTTAATTTATAGATTGAAGAATTCCTCTCTATGGCCTCAAGAAAGAACCTAGAGAATAGTATGGTAAAATGGATTCTTATTTATTCTCTCAACATTTGATTTGATGTAAATATAATACAAATGTTTATATGCTAAGAAAATATGGCTCTCTGTTACTCATAGTGTTCTATGTAGATGATATACTAATCATAGGTAGTTCAACCTCAACCATTCCTACAATCAAAACCATTTTTCATGATAGTTTTTTCACGACATATATGTGTCTGTTACGCCCCTTCCTAACACTAGTAATCCACTAGAATGATCCAAGAATCAAAATTTCTGAGTGCAAGTATGTGAGATATCTCTTGATTTGCTCTCACATGAATGAAGGCAAACCAACAATGACACCTTTCTTATGAGGAGTACCCATTGAGGATGGAAATAATACATCATTGATTGAGTCCACCATGTATAGAAAGCTTGTTGGGAGTCTACACTATCTTGCTCACTCTTGTCCAGATCTCCCATATACAGTAGGCGTAGTTTCTAGATACATGATGAAGCCACATGAGCTGTATTAGAAAGCCTCCACTCCTAGAGATATCCAGGGAACTATCAAACATGGCATTCATTATGCAGCAGGATGTACATTGGATCACATTGGCCACGTTAAATCCACTTCAAGGTATGTTCTCAATTTGGGTTCCGACGCCATTTTTTGGTCCGATAAAAAGAATCGAAAATTGATTTATCATTGATATAGGCCAAATATAGAGATGCAATTAACATTTCCACTCATGCCATTTGGTTGGAGAACTTCCTCACTAAACTTGGTATCATATTTCATCATTTGACTATCATTTAGTGTGACAATCAAATGATATTAAAGTTTTGTAGAGATCTAGTGCAGCGACAAAGAACAAAACACATCAGGATGCATATGCACTAAATCTGAGAATTGGCACATGATGGGGTCCTTGACTTGCATTAGTGTCACAGACTATTGACATCTTCACAAAAGCTTTCACTCAGCAAAATTTTTAGTTTCTAAGAAACCCCCTTGGAGTGAAGGACACAACTACGTAGTAGTTGTATTCCTTTTTCATTATTGTATTTTGAGGGAGGTGGGCTTATTCCCATGTGGTTTTCCCTCTTTCCTCTTCTTGAATTTATTTTATGTTACTTAGATGCATTGCAAAATAGGCACCTTACATGGCTTCTTTCTGGGACACATCCATTTTGTTCTCCCTAGTAGTGCTTGAGGAGGGGTGGGGAGGTAGTGGATATAACATACACCTAATTGCACTTTAGTTAACTAGGGCTATCTCCACTTGCATGACATAGTTAACTAATGACTACATTGCATGACTAAGTCCACTTGCATGAGATAACTGAGGACTACAAAGCAAGTTACTTAGGCCTAGGTGTCAATTTTCTTTAGATGTTCACATTTTTCTAGATTCACTACTAAACTCACTAATATATTAAGTCAGCCAAGTAAAATATATTTCATTGAATTGTGTTTTCCCTTATCTTTTTTCCGTGCATTAATAGAATTCAATAATTCTTTTTCTCTATCAATATTATTTTTCTTTCCTTGTAAATTTCATTCTTTGTTTCTTATTTCCTTACAAATTTTATTCATTGTGTTTTAGCTGGATCTAACGTGTAGAGCTTTGAATACAATTTTGTAAGTAAATATTTACTTGTATGCGTTGCTAACTAATCTGTCATAATAAGTAAACGCCGGTCAATAGACGTTCTCTGATTACTATCTTAGCCGTTCTATTCCCAGATCTATTTTCCTTGTCAAAATGGTGAAGATCAAAGGAAAATAAAGATTAAACCAGGTTGCTCTCTAGCCGTGCTTGCATTATTGCTCCGCACCGGTTCATGTCCTGAAGAATGCCCACCCACGATGGAGAAACGCCAGAAGAGGAGCTGTAGTGCAATTATGGCCAACCTGATAATGTAAAGCATTGTATAGTACCTCGCACTTTGCGATTGTCCATTTGGCCAGCGTCTCAATCAATATAATACACCATCTTATTATTGTCAATGACAGTGCCTCATCTTTCATTACAGGTCCACTTGATTCAGCTTTACAGCTCTCCCTTCAAATAATTTTCAACCATCAATAATTATAATTTATTATCAACCCATGATATTTTTGCTTTAGGTTTCATCGATTTCGATCAAGTATTTTGCCACCCGATAAACCAACCAATGATAAATACAAAAACATAAAGCTATTGAAAAATCAATCCGTGATGATTACCATGTCTCGAGTTTTATAGCATTAAAAATATCAACCCTATGTAAAATCAAGCTCCGCCACAAAAAAGATTGACCTGTCATGAATTTTATAATATTAAAAATACGAGTGTTTACGCTAGAAGGTCGCTGTAACTAATCATGACTGGTTCGTTTATTTTATACATGATTTTACTAATGTTTTGGAACAATAAGTTCGTATATACATTTATGTCTGGCGTGATAGTGACGCCATGAAAACGTTATAATTTTCCACTTCATATTAGGTTTCCTGAAATTTCATATCATATATGTGTGTGTTCCCGCAAACATCACACTGCATCAAATTCTTTTGGATGCACATCAAAGAAATAAAAGAAAGGCTGGAGTCTAATGACACTGATTTTTCCGTGAAAGTTATGGAAAAGAATTAGTAAAGATTTTTGTAAATCTAATTTATAGCGGTTAATTTTCAAAAATTTAGGTGGTAAGAAGTTTTAATAATATTGAATTTATTTTTATTATCAAAAACACTATTCAAATATTATCTCTACAGAAAATTTTGAATTTTTTTACTGAAATTCCAACTATTTTTAACTGCACTAGCAATTCCCCTCCCTAAACGACTCCAAAAAAAACTATCCGGCACATTCAGGGGAGTACACAATTTATCAAAGGTGGGGTGGAACTGATGTAGAAACTTGAGAGCGTTGCAGAGAAATCCTGCGAATATAACACAGTTTAGCTTTTGTTTTGTGTTGGGAGACTCGCAGGTGAAAACAGTCAAACCCTTGTCTAGGTTATTTAACCTTTCGTGAAATAAAACTCCATGCCCACTTCTGATTTGGATATTAGGGTGGGATTTCGACAATGCAGAGCGACAATCAAGGAACTACACATCACATTCTGTGCAGATTCGCTGAAAATCTAAATAAAGATGCTTGGACAATGCAGATAGACATAGGTATATCCCGACATTCGCTTACGAGTGATCAACTTCACGCAGAGTTAGAGAAAAGTTCGAGAATTGTTTTTCTGTCGGATATTGATTATGGTCTCCGACATGAATTGTTATCTCCATTTAACATGTACGGCAATTACATATGGGTAGAAATGACCCCAGTTAGTTTCCAATATATAAATGGCACGTGGCCCTATGGAGGTTTGCTGTTACACCAAAACGAGGAGGTGTTGGTAAATATTCCAAACCAGTAACTAGGATCCCCAGTGTCACGCCCCCAAGCCTACGGTAGTCTTTCAACCGTGTTAGGCGAGGTGCAAAACTACCAACCGTTTTCTTTTCACCAATACTTACGATTGTAGACTACGGCTAACATTCCATACATAGTTTATTTTTGAAGTGAAAGCCCATAACATTCACATCAACAACATTATACAAGAGAAATGCACATCATCATAAAGGGAGGGGCAACTCCCTACAATATATATATATATAGTTTTTCCACTTTTACAAAGTATAGGGTAAGTCATTGGGAAACCCCAAATTTATACTTAGCCAAATTTCCAACTTCGGTAAACTCGGCTGCCCAACTTGTCGCACCTCTGCACGGTAGTCGCACGACTCACCAACCCTTCGTTCACCTTGTTGCACGTCTTCCCCTAGTTCGCTCTTCATTTGGTCCACAAACGCGCAAACCGTGTATACCTGCCCACATGCAGTCCCACTTGCCAACCCTTAGCAAATGCCCAAATCATGTGAAACAACACGTAGTACCGCCTACCCAACTCTGCGACTTTCGGTTCCAACCTTCGTCTCCACCGTTCCGTCGTGCACGGCGCGCCCTCACCTGGCCACCCGTTCGCACGCCCTCACCTTGTCAACCAAGTCACCTCCATGCATGGCGCGTCCTCACCTGGCCACCCGTTTGCACGCCCTCACCATGTCAACCAACTCACCTCTGTGCACGGCGCGCCCTACACGGGTCACTTGTTCAGCACCTCGGTTCATTCGTTCAGCGGACGCCCTACCTGGTCTCCCTATCTTGTACGCCTGCCCAGACAGCTAACTCGGGTCACCTGTCGTGCAACCCTGCATGGATGCCCAACTTGAGTCACCCATCGTGCAGCCCTGCACGGATGCCCTCACTCGGGTCACCCGTCGTGCAGCCCTGCATGGGCGCCCTCACCCGGGTCGCTCGTCATGCACCCCTGCACGGTGACTCACCCAACTTCGCACTTTCGCTCTGCCTTTGCCCTGCTTCCAAGTGACTCGTTGAGATGTGATCGAAGTTCGATGTCTTTCTCCCCATCAACGCATGCCTATACATATTCTTCATGGGGCAGTCGTGCCACCCTTGGCCGACCTTCATCTCAACGCCAAGCCGACTCATCGCATATCACCCAGCTCGCCTGAAGGTTGGGTCAGCCCGCCCAACTCATCGGACTGCCCACCTAAACTTACCCTTAACACAAGTCACCTGTGTCGGCTCGTGGGTAGCTCGCCCAGCTCACCCACACATATAAACACCTCGCTCTCCTCCATTCGTGCTCGCACATTTACTTGACACCCTCGCACGCTAATTCTGAGCGCGGTCGCACCTCGGGTGGAACCGCAGGTCCCAACACTTAGGGTGGAAATTAGAGACTCTATAGAGGTGAGGTGATTCTTCCAACAGCCCCCCTCAAACGCAACTTGGGGGAATCAAACTTGGGTCCAAGCTCTGATACCATGTGGAGGTTTGCCGTTACACCAAAACCTGTAGGTGTTGGTAAACATTCCAAACCAATAACTAGGATCCCCAGTGTCATGCCCCGAAGCCCACGGTAGTCTTCCAACCGTGCTAGGCGAGGTACGACACCATCGAACACTTTATTTTCACCAATACTTATGCCCATGGACTACACCTAACCACTTACTCCTACTTAGTTTGTGTTTCTGAACCAAGTATTATTTCTTTATCCTTTATATCAATGAACACCCATACACATTCATTATCAATAGAAATTATAAATGATAAACACAATTGCACAATATAAAGGGAGGGGCAACTCTCTGAACAATGAGTCTGCCCAACAATATATTATACA